>VIAB01001545.1:115698-129921 GCA_009801035.1 Oophaga pumilio
TAAGTAAGACGCTGTGTGAGAAGGAGACAACTGTTGGTGCAATACTAAGAAAATGGAGGAAATACAAAATGACTGTAAATCGACATCGTTCTGGGACACCATGCAAAATCTCACCTTGTGGGCTATCCTTGATTGTGAGGAAGGTGAGAGATCAGTCTTAAACTACATGGGGGAACTTGTTAATGATCTCAAGGCAGCTGGGACCATATTCACCAAGAAAACTATTGGTAACACATTACACCGTAAAGGTTTAACACCTTTACCCCCGAGGGTGGTTTGCATGTTAATGACCAGGCCAATTTTTACAATTCTGACCACTGTCCCTTTATGAGGTTATAACTCTGGAACGCTTCAACGGATCTTGGCGATTTTGAGATTGTTTTCTCATGACATATTGTACTTCACATTAGTGGTTAAATTTATTCAATATAACTTGTGTTTATTTGTGTAAAAAGCGGAAATTTGGCGAAAATGTGGAAAATTTTGCAATTTTCAAGCTTAGAATTTTTATGCCCTTAAAACAGAGAAATATGTCACATAAAATAGTTAATAAATAACATTTCCCACACGTCTACTTTAAATCAGCACAATTTTGGAAACAAATTTTTTTTTTGTTAGGAAATTATAAGGATTAAAAGTTGACCAGCGATTTTTCTCATTTTTACAAAACCATTTTTTTTAAGGACCACATCACATTTGAAGTCACTATGGCAGAAAATACCCAAAAGTGACACCATTCTAAATACTGCACCCCTCAAGCAGATCAAAACCACATTCAAGAAGTTTATTAACCCTTTAGGTGATCACTGGAGCAGAAGCAACGTGGAAGGAAAAAATGAACATTTAACTTTTTAGTCACAAAAATGATCTTTTAGCAACAATTTTTTCATTTTCACAAGGTTAAAAGGAGAAAATGGACAGATAAAGTGGTTGTACAATTTGTCCTGAGTACGCCAATGCCCCATATGTGGGGAAAAACCACTGTCAGGGCGCACGGCAGTGCTCGGAAGGGAAAAAGCGGCGTTTGACTTTCAAACCAAAATTGGCTGGAATTGAGATCGGACACCATGTCGCGTTTGGAGAGCCCCTGATGTGCCTAAACAATGGAAACCCCCCACCAGTGACCCCATTTTGGAAACTAGACCCCCAAAGGAACTTATCTAGATGTTTGGTGAGCACTTTAAACCCCCTAAGTGTTTCACTAAAGTTTTTAAAACGCCCAGCCGTGAAAATTGAAAATCCTATCCTATTTTTTTTCCCCACAAAAATGATCTTTTAGTCCCAAATTTTTAATTTTCCCAAGGGTAACAGGAGAAATTGGACCCGAAAAGTTGTTGGGCAATTTGTCCTGAGTATGCTGATACCTCATATGTGGGAAAAAATACTGTTAGGGCACTCATCTGGGCTTGGAAGGGAAGGAGTGACGTTTTGGAATGCAGATATTGATGGAATGGTCTGCGGGCGTCATGTCGCATTTGCAGAGCCCCTGATGTGCCTAAACAGTAAAAAAAAAAAAAACACAAGTGACATCATTTTGGAAACTAGACCCCCCCAAGGAGCTTATCTATATGTGCCTAAACAGTGGCAATGCCCAACAAGTGCCACCTTTTTGGAAACTTGACCCCCAAGGAACTTATCTAGTTGTGCCCCCTTTTTGGAACTAATCTTCTGTTTCCAATTATGCAAATCTAAGTAAATTAGTAGTGCATGGAGGTGTGGTACAGTTTGAAGCAATCTTTCATACACAGGCCAGGTTTTTCGAGGCAGGTGTCGCATTGATGAATGGTGTCCCTGCGTGTTCCCCTTTTGTAACACACTTGGCACCTTTTTTGCGGCTTACTTTTTCTTCCAGTTGGAGGGACCAGCCCCGGGAAATGCTGACCTGGTATGATACGAGCACCTTCAGTTCCGGAAGTACTCGGGCCCGATCCTTCCTGAGTGCCAAATATCAGGGCCTTAACCACTACCTCCTGGAACTGAAGGTATGACGTATCGGTGTGGCGTGCACATCGTGACAGCAGGAAAGTGTTGAGCATTGCCATTTGTACGATGTGCATGGCCAGCTTTTTATACCACATCCTGGCCTTTCTCAAAGAACTGTCCGTTTGGAGGAGTTGATCAGAGAGATCAACGCCCCGCCTGTTTTTGTTGTACCCAGTACACAGTCCGGTTTGCAGACCTGTGTAGTGGTACCTCATACAGTGCTGAGGGCGCTGCCATCACCGTGTAAGGTGGTCAAGAGAAGGACATCCCTCTTGTCCTTGTACTTGACCACTAGCAGGTGGTTGCTACATTGGGCTCTGCTGTCACCCCTTCTGAGCATCTGCCCAAGCAGCGTCTTCGGCAGGCCTCTCTGATTTTTGCAGACAGTACTGTAGGCTGTGGTACCTCGCACAGAGAGGGATTTGAAGAGTGGTATGCTGGAATAAAAGTTATCGGTGTAAAGATGATAACCTTTTTCCAGCAGTGGGTGCACCAAATCCCTCACAATTTTCCCACTCACTCCCAGGACAGGGGGACATTAAGAGGGTTCAATCCTGGTGTCCTTTCCTTCGTAAACTCTAAACCTGTGGGTGTACCCTGAGGTACTCACACAGTTTGTAGAGTTTGATTCCGTAAATGGCCCTCTTGCTGGGCAGGTACTGACGAAATCGGAGCCTTCCCTTAAAATGAACTAAGGAATCATCCACGCAGATGTCCCTTAGGGTACGTACACTTTAGCAAACTTTTTGTTGAAGTGTTCGATGACCGGCCAAACTTTGAACAGACTGTCAAAGTTGGGTCATCTTGTGGGGGACACTGTGCATTATCCGTATAATGCAGGAATTTGTGGATGGCCTCAAAACGCGTCCGGGCCATGGCCATTCGGAACACTAGAGTGTTGTATAAACCATCAACACTCCAATATTGCCGAAATTCTGGCTTCTTCAGGATCCCCATGTGAAGGACCAGGCCCCAAAACTGCATCATTTCAACTGTGTCTACAGGAGACCAGTTAGACAATGATGAACGGGGGTTTTGTGCCAAAAATTGACAAGCATATAAATTATAATCCTACAAAAACCATGAAGCTTAAATGCCATAAAATTAATTTTTTATTAAATAAATTCACTTAAAAACGTATAACATATTAATACATATAAAATATGGGGACAAAAATGCAAAAAGAAAGCCTATAACAGGTGTGAAAAAATAGGGGAATATGGAAAATTCACATGTAATTCATGGAAACAAAATGTGGAAATTTTACAAGTAATTCATAGAAATAGAACCTAAATATATAAAATATCCATATGAATTCAATATGTCATTTCATCAAGGCAAGTGCCAGGGAAAATAGATATATAGACATGATGTTCATCCACAATTTTAATTATTGAAGCAAGTGCTAAAATAATATATAATGAGAGGTTCTGATAAATAAATTAACTTTAGTATGTAATTTTATTCCTTAATAAATATATCCCCTTCATGAAATGGTAAATAGCAGCAAAAATATCCTTATTTGATATTGGCAAAAGTATATACATGTGCAAGATACAAAAAGTGCATAGTGCAAGTGCTGAGTCAAAATGCTCTAAGAATAGCTTTTCAATCGCCTAAAATAGAAAGGATCATTGCTGGTATATAGTGGTCATACCTGAAAGGCCGTGGCAACCCTGACGCGTGTTTCGCTGTCCTGCTTTTTCTTAAGGGATTGTGCATATAAATTAGTTTGGCCCACCATGAGGTTAACAAGATCCTCAGAGAAAAAGACTTTGAAAAAGTCTATTTCTGTGAGGCCGGTGGTGTCAAACTTGATTCCTGATTCTGCCACAAAATCAGGAATTAGTGGCTCGTATTTCTCGGGGGGCGAGGTCCATACAGGGTCCGCAATGGTGCGCTGGTTCATCTTCTGGAATGGTGGGCGCTGCCTCATCTTCTCTCCTGGGACGTCTGCGTGACGTTTCCGCAGGACCCGAGGAGGAAGATGAGGAGGATGAGGATGAAGAATCTGAGAAATAGAGAAATGTGGGATCCGCTCCCTCACTGTCATTGTCGGAGGCAAGGAAAGCATATGCCTCCTCCAGTGAAGAGCGCTGGGATGAATGTGACGGGCGGGACATTTTTTAAATGAATATGGTGATTGAGTCAAGTACTTTATTTCTAACTGTTTGTGTGTGTGTGTGTGGGGGGATAGTGCTTGGTGTAAACTTTTGTCTGAAAAGAAAAAGCTAAAAGAAAAAAAGCACAAATGGAGAAAAAATGTCTGTGTAAAGAAAAGTGTAAACCAGGCGCGAGCTCTGATGAGTGAACTGTTTCACTTATCGAAGTTCGGCGGTTGCTGGATGTGGGCAAGGGGGGTGAGAAAGAAAAATTAAAAACAGCAGGCACCAGCTGCGTCACTTATCAAAATTAGTGTTATTATGCTGCTAATACATATGATATGCTGCCAACTATCCTTACTATAAGGCTTTTTACCTATGTTTAATTTATTTGGAGCGGACATATCTATTTGCACTATAACCTTGTGTATATATGTCTTAATAAAGATTTCAATATAATTTTTATTCTTGGCATAAGACTTCCCTTTATTTATAGGTTGATGGCACTTCCATCAAATGAATACAATCTAGGCCGTCAATTTGGTTTTGTTCTGTAAGCGAGATTGCTTTAATGAAAAATTGTACCCAAATTGTCCTTTCTCTAAATATGGTAATGAGGCACTCGGTTGACCTTGCGCATGGTTTAATGTATTTTTCTGTCTTTGAAAGTTGTTTGTGTATTTTATAATTTTGTCATTTTATGTTTTAGGCATTTTTGACTTTGGCGCGGGACATCAAAGCAAAAATGGACAAGAAAATGGTAAATGCTTAATACCGGGTTAGGGAGTTTCGGATGGGTAGTTCAGTTGAAAAATTTTGACCCAAGCCACGAGCAGGAGTTTATTGTTGTTTTTCCTGTGATTGGTACACCTATGTCCTAGATAATTCTTGTCCTATTTCAAAGCCATCTAGTTGCCGGAAAGAGGATTTCCACTTTTCGAAAAGTGGAACCCAAACAAACCCAGTACTGTAAAATAACAAAACCTGCTAGTACTCACCTGCTCCAGCATTGGCTCTCTGCTGCTGTTCCAGTCTGTTTTGTCTGCAGCGCTGACGACACATCACCACTGCTGCCAATCACCGCATCAGCAGATCATACCTTCAATATTAGCAGAGCTGCTGATCTCAGAGATTGGCTGCGTCGGTGATTGACAAACCAGAGAACTGAGCAGATGTGGAGAGCCAGCGCTTTGACACGCTCATCTGCAGGGGCCCTTTATCAATAGGAATTCACTGCTCCTCTGCCTCCTGACTGCCTAATTCAGCTCAGACCAGCAACACGGCTGAGTCAAGGACCTAAATTGTGCACTCTCCCAGTCCCAGCGTTCTTTAGAGGAAACTGCTTACAAGTAGGCCGGTATCTTGGCAAGAAGCTGTAACCTGTAGAAATAAAAATCCCTCCATTCTTGAGAAGAGAGGATTTATTTTAGAAGAGGTAAATTGCAAAGTTATTTGTAATTACAAGCAGTGTGCAATTTCACCAATTAAATAAAATAAAGCATGACATTGTACAAAAAAATCTGATTAGAAAATTATAGACCTCAGACCTTGCGTTCAGGGTCCGATTCTGACTGTATACAGGTTAAGGGGTTGCAAAGGTGCTCCTGAATACACAATTTATGGGCTTGATCCTGCCGGCTACTGACTGAAATGTATAATATGTTTATTTCAGGAAGGAAATAGTGCCCAAGGCAGCAACCAAGGAGTCAAAATTACCCAAGAACAGCAAAAGAAGAGCAGCTTCTTCCGATGTGTCCTTCTGTGAGGGACATTGCCTTAGAGGAGTACTTTGCTCCCTCCAACTGGACGGTGCCTGTATCTGAAGTCCCACCATCACAGACCCTGATCCTTAAAGCACCAGCTCTGCCAAACTGTGGCTACCTTAAAGAGCGTGAAGAGCTCGGTCTACGTTAGAATATGTTCCAGAACCGCTACGTTTGTACATTTCTTCCTCATCATTCTGATTGTCATGTTATTACTTTATTTGTTGGAGTTAAACACCGGACAATCTTCATTAGTTTACTGCTAGCCCAGTGTTTGTTTTCAGACATTCCTACAAAGCCATATCTTCTTCTGTGTCTCTTGGACCATCCTCATGTGACTTTTTTTTTTTTTCTAAATTCATTCACATAATTAAAACATAAAAGTAAAATACAACACACACACACACGTTCATGAACCTTCCACTTGCATTCCAATACAAGTCTTCCATGTTGGATCTCACAATGAAACCAAAATAATTTTGCTTTAATTTCAAGCGACATAGATTTGTGTAATTTATGTCCACGTTTCTACCCTGTGATTTAATTTTACTATCTACTGCAAATTTCTTATGGTTTAAACTTTATCTTGAAGACACATTCTATGTTATTTAATGAGATTTTAACCAAAAACTTAAGATACCCCAATAGAAAATTAAGTTTTAGTGATAGCAGAGTGGATAAGTAATGCTGGCTTCCTTAGAGATTGTTATTTTTGTTTCCGTTTAATTGTACGTGTCATGTTTGCAAAACAGAGAATGTCATTATGTACTGTTGTATTGATTGCCACCTTATCATCATTTTTAAAGTGGTAACCAGAATTTGGCCTTTGCAAAAAAAAAATGGCTATTGCGATGGAGTAGAACCATGCCACAAGTCAGAGTTTGAAAATTGCGAAACCTTGGCTGCCCCAACTTCTTTCATTAGTGTGCGGCCATTCATACTCTATAGTTATAGCTGCTCTTTGAGGAAAGTTTTATCCTAATATTAATTGTAACGTTAGCATTGGTAGACTTGTCTGAAGATCCCTAATATCTGATGTATCCATCTTAGAGAGATCCTGTTGCTCCAAAGCACATCCATAGTGATAATTACGTGACTGTACGAGATTTCTGGCTAGTTTTCCTTAGTCCTAATTTTCTCTTAACGGCCATGTTGCTAAAAGACGACATCAAGAAACTAGCATTCATCTTTCATGTGCTGCCCACTGCATCACAGTCATATTCCAAGAAGCTGAGTGACTATTTCTTGCTGTTTTCCTTTGGTCATACACCAAAGTGTTACAGAAATATTACAACACTGGAAATAATCACCCTTTATCACCACACACTGGTTCTTCCTGGCAGACTTTACATTTTTCTTTAAAAGGAGTCTGTTCCTGGGAAAACCTGTTTAAGTATTCATAACTCATCTGCCAAAGTACATTTTCATCAGTAGATCTTGGATAAAAAGAATTTCCGCAATTGGAGGTGTTAAATGCTCCTGTGCTGAAATAATGTTATATACGTTCCCCTGCTGTGTACTGTGTAATGGCAGTGTCTGACCGTACAGGAACAGGGTCTGATCATACCACAGCACCTGGGCAGGGGAGGATGCAAAAGAGAGGATACAGACAGGACAGCACGGGATCACAGATGCTGCTTTCTGTAAGGTAAAACATTTCAGTGCCTATTTTATCAGATGAGCAAGTGTTTCGGCTTCATCTTCAGCCCTCTGAGCGCATCATAAATCAAGTCAGTGAGGTAGGACCTCTAGCTGTTGCATCCCATTCTGTCCTGTCTGTCTCCGCTTTTGTGCCCTCTCCTGCCCAGGAGATGTGGTATGATCAGCCCGTGTTCCTGTACGGTCAGACACGGCCATTACACAGTACACAGCAGGGGCACATTTATAAGATTATCTTGGCACAGGAACATTTTTTTAACACATGGGACCACCCCTTTAACCATCTAAATATTTGGATAGGGAATCTGTTCAAACATCCCTATGGGACCCGAGATGGACTAAACTTTGTAGAGAAGATCCTCTTTATTCTGTTATGCAAATGATCTTGTCAAGTGCTCCTAGGTCTGTCCTAGTAAGTGCTCCAGCTCTCTTAACTAAACCCTATGTAACCCTTCCCCTTTGGGCCTGGTTGATGGCTCTACCATTCTGATTTGCACTGAAATCTTACGCGAGCCTTGCTCTCTGACCAGTTGTTCCAAGTCACTGGACTAAAGTCGATGCTTGTCATGTTAGTGTGTTTGTTTCCCACAGCAGGAAGCGTACCATGCATACAATGGAAGAGCATGAAATATGTACTTCATAGTCTGTCAAGAAGGTGGAGCCATCAATCAAGGTCAGAGGGGAAGCACTGTTGTGGCAGTGGGACTTAATGTTCCCTACCCGACTCTTTGGATGGTTCAATAGGCAGAAAGCATTTGGCAGCGTCCCTCTGGTCCCATTTGGCAGCGTCCCTCTGGTCTGGCTGTGTGGTGACTTCTCTACTAAAGAGTGCTCTCTATTAAACTCGAGATGCCTTGTCCTTTTAAATTTTCAGAGATCCGACATTTCTGTGTAGCTTGGACTATTTCCTTTTGCATTTTATGAACATAAAATAATCGTGATCATTTCCAAGTCTCCATATTTAAAAACTTTATTTTTTTGCAAATGTTTATTTTTGCCTTTTCTATAGAAATGTGTTAAGTATGACTGGCTGTGCATGAAACCGATGACCACTCTGCCGTCCGTCTTTGACTCACACGACACATTTTACAATGGTTTTCTGTACAGATATACAGCTTCTTTTGTACATTTCCTCTTGAAGGATATAGGGCAGATGTCGATTGCAAGCAATATACTTTGTATTCATATGACTAAAGAGTGGATCTGGTGGATTTGCAGCCTTTCACATTTTTGCTTCTAATAAATGGACCAACACTTGTTATAAAACTGAGCACAAAAAATTGTAAGGCAAGCTTTCTTATATGTATATATTGTTTTCTGTAACTCTGGTTTGTAATCCACTACTCACCAGTACTGACTGTCTGGGGCTGGAATGGTTGACGACTGCACATGTTGCGTGGAGCACCTTGCTCTGTTCTCTTGAGACACATGGAGTTGTGCTGCAGATGGTTAGACTCCTGCCCTATACAACAGCTATGGTGAGTTTATACCAGCACCAAGCAGCTTGTAATAGCAGAATCCCTCAGTCCAGGGCGCTTGTGCCTGCCGGGTCCACTAAAAGGAGAATAGGAAGTTAAGAAACTTGAATAGTAGGAACATGACATCTTATGACTCAAGTTGACTCATTGACTTTGCACCATGTAATGTCAGTAGTAGTATGCTTCTAGGGTTCACCTTTTCTGAGTCACTGCGTTAAAGGGTTTCTTCCATAGCCTATGTATTTTTCCGTTATTGTGAGTTCTTTAACGCCCTCTGACGCTTTCTCAAGCATTGCTAATCTAGACAGGAGGTGAACATGCGTGCTTTCTGAGCAGGTCTAGATATTATGATTCCAACTAAAGCCCAGATCAGTGACTGACAAAAGAAAAGCAGATTGGCAGTATTGATGCGTGCTTTACTTTTTCTTTTTGATCCCTCTTGTTAGGGATCAAAAATGTCAGGGTAATGCATGTAGTCGAATACTCACCGGTAGTCATCTTCACCCTCACTCCGGCACTCTTGTGTCACACAGCAATCGCTATGTGATTTGGCAGGTCACAACTGCAGTCGCCAAAGTCATGTTTTAAAATCTAAATGCAAGTCAGTGGGAAGTCGTAATGAGACCACATTCGGAGTACTACAGACTTGTTTGTATTGACAAAAAATGACTTTCTGACACAGTGATCTGGTGAGTTATAAAAGATTTTCATACTTGAGCAGGGCTGAAAACAATGTCATCCGGCGAGTATGAGTACACACATTACAATTGCATATGTGGTTCCCAACAAAGGGAAGAAAGACTGACCCTGAACTGGTGCTTTAGGTTAACGATTAGCTTCCTTATTCCATACAATCAAAAGGGATTACTAAACTAGCTTCCTGGGAATGGAAAAATAACTGAAGGAAATGTCATTAGCAGTAAATTCTTACATGCATTTAATTAGCAAATCCTAATAATTTTGCCTAGGGTAGTAATCACTATAGAATTAATGTGGCCGCGTCCTGACTGATGCCTGTGTTATGTTGGTGGAGATGCTTGTGAGCATGTACAGTAGTAGCCCTGCTGCTCTAACCTGGAGATACACATACTATAATTCGACAAGGTGGACTGCAGTGTGAGCAGCCTTTTCTTACCTCCGCACCCCTGGTATCTCCAGTGTTAGATCAGAAGGACCTGTGAACCGCAGTTTGAGCAGCCTCTTCTTCCCTCAGCACCCCTGGTATCTCCAGTGTTAGATCTGGAGGACAGGTGGACAGCAGTGTGAGCAGCCTCTTCTTCCCTCAGCACCCCTGGTATCTCCAGTGTTAGATCAGAAGGACAGGTGGACAGCAGTGTGAGCAGCCTCTTCTTCCCTCAGCGCCCCTGGTATCTCCAGTGTTAAAATAGGCTGCTCACACTGCTGTCCACCTGTCCTCCTGACCTAACACTGGAGAAACCAGGAGTGCCAAGGTAAGATCAGATGGACAGCAGTGTGAGCAGCCTCTTCTTACCTTGGCACTCCTGGTTTCTCTAGTGTTACATCAGAATATCCACTAGGAGCACATCTTCCTACACATGAATATGAGGTTACACCTGCTCACACACCTCTTCTAACATTTTAGGACAGGCTTCTGCCAGTGTTACAATGAGTGAGTCATTATAATTCTTAGGCTAGTGTCACACTTGTGAGTGTGATGCTAGAAACTCGCACGAGTTTCTTGCATAAACACCCGGCACTGCCGCTGGCACGTGGACCGGAGTGTGTGGTTGCATAGAAATACATGCAGCCGCACGCTCCAGTCCTGAGTGCCGGCGGTAGTGCCGGGTGTTTATGCGAGAAACTCGTGCTAGTTTCTCGCATCACACTCGCAAGTGTGACACTGGCCTTATAGTGATTATTTCCCTAGACAAAACTATTTGTTTATTAAATGAATTTAGGAATTTTTGCAATGTCATTTCGTTGTTATTTCTATTCCCAGAGAACCCCTTTAATATGGCACTATCTGATTTGTATCAGTTTCCTCTGTCATTGCACGGTTTCCTCAGATATAGGGTTGTCCTCTTTCCTCGCTTCTCCACAATGGGACATCTGGGGGCAGGCTATCCTAAATGGTTAGTCGTTGGAGTTTCATTTTAGGACCCTCTCTAAGGCTTTACACTCAGGAACCAAAGAACAAGTACCGAGGTTACACTTACAGATTAATTTTCCTCATGAACCAGTTGCAATTTGTTTTATGTCTCTATTTGATGTTGGGTTCTTCCTTTTATGCTCGGTAATGCTTTGTAACAGCAGGTATAGTGATGCTCTGAAAACAAATCCCTATACACTGCTGTAAGACGCTGTATGTTAGCTTTGTTCAAATTCTATATGTTTTAAGTTTCAAGATATATAGTCCCAAGAAAATTAATGGCATTTATTAACATTTGACTTTCCTTTGCTTTTAATGCTGATATATGGTGTAAGGGGTTGCCACCTATTGATGAATAGTCAGAGATCCAGCTGCTTAATCCCTGGTATTGCCAAGGAAAATGGCCACTTTGTATGGTATCCATTTAATTTAACTGATGTTTCGGGAATACCTGGATGTGCGCTAACTCTATTTAACCTCTCCCTTCTCTTCCTGGGAGAGGGAGTCGCAGGGCTCATGGAAGAAAGGCTTTTCCTAACACAGGTGATGCCACGCTTGACCCCATACTCATGCGTTCTCAGATTGGACAATGATGCGTAGGAGAGGGGAATAAGCCACTGCTGGACACCTAAGATGGCGGCTTATCTCAAATGAATGGAGAAACCTTGTCTAACTTTTGGTGACGCACTGGAGAAAATTCATTATTCTGATAGTTTTGTTTAGGTGGTTATTACACATGTTTTCTGCTAATTCTTACTAGTGCTTGTGCAGTCAGCAATTCATGTTAAACTGCGCGTGCTAGCATTAGCTGCTAAGGCATGTATAATAGCATCCGAATATGACGTTTCCTGTCATTAAAGGAGATCTGTCGTCAGGTTTTTGGTGTTTAATCCGGGAGCACCATATTATAATACTGATTCCCGGAATGTGCCACTTATTAGGCTGTGTTTATAGTTTCAATACAATCAGTGTTTTATCTGCAGGAGATGATCACTGCCTGATTAGCAAGACTGCACGTTAATCTGTATAATCCCGAACCCACCATTGATTGGCAGCCTGCTGACAATGTACACAGGAATCTACCAATCAGGGCTGTGGGTGGGGTTATACACAAACTAGCATTATGTCCACTGTTACATCTGCAACAGAAAAAACAAGGATTCTATCAAAACTGCACCAAGCAGCCCAGTGACACATCACTGGAATCAGGCTCTCTTGATTATAATATGCTGCTCTCAGATTACATGACAAAAACCTGCTGACAGATTCCCCTTAAATGTAGGCTTCCATTTGAGGTTGTTTAGATAATGTCAAATCTTTGCAACTTAATTTCTTTGCCTGATTAGCTCTGCTGTGCTGTACATGCACGCTATAAGTATACAGTCCCGCTCCCAGATTAGGCTGTGTTTACATTCGAGTACAGGACAAGATGGCATAGCATGCAGTTTTATTTTGTCCAGTAATGTGTTGGCCACTGTGACCAAAAACCCAATGGTCTCCAGTAAAGTTAACGGAGTCTCATTCGTGTGGGATTTCAGTCCCTGCTGTCAGTCCCGTTTTTCTATTCTTAGAACAGACCACAAATCTGAACATAAAAGGTAACGCAGATGTGAACGAAGCCTTACAAGTTTACGATAAAACCTTTCTGTGAAGAACTAAAGAATAGCTCAGATCAGCAGAGTTTGATGCCTTTTGTCACGCCGTGAATAGGACAAATGCATCTGGGCCTCTGTAATAACCTGCTTTGTTTACAATGACATCTGCACTTCAGGAAAAATACTGATTAAAGCTTATTTTAAAGATAAACCTGAGTCTGTGTTTCATCCGATCTTACTAATTCCGCATTACAGTTTGACTTCTGATATTGTCAGATGCCACCATGTCACCCTTAGTCCTTAACATTAGGGTTGAGGTACTTAGCGGACGCCAGGACTTGCCTTTACCTGATTCTGTGGTTGATTCGGGATAACGCCTAACAGAAGGGAAATCAAACTGAAAGGGTGTACTAGGAAGATAAGTATTTCTATTGAAAAACGGTAAAGGTCCCAAAATCAACACTGAAGGATATATTGAAGAAATGTGTGTGGAAGCCTGATCGGGTAGTCCAGGACTTGGGCAGATGCAGATATGAGGCACTGGGGTCGGTAAGCTGGGGACATTGGTGAAAATAGCTGGGTATGTGGTGCTATACGGGGGGAGTGATGGGGGTCAAGGATTCCTAACTGCAGACAAGAAGAGCATGGTGACCGGTACAGTAGGACCTCGTGTGCTAGAGAGGTCATACGAGCTGAGTAAAATATAGAAGATCAACATTAATCCTTTCTTGGCTTGGGCATTTGGTCATGTTGGCTTTTTTTTTTATTCTGTGTTCTTCCAAGAGCCATAAGATTTTGTTGTTGGTTTTTTTATTATTTCTTTCTTGAAGTGTCCAAACGAGGGTTTTTTTCATGGTCAAAAGTTGTTTTTAAAGGCACTATATCATTTACAGTTGGTTTTATTGTTTATGGCATTCTCTACATTGTACAAATGCCCTAGTGATTTTATTTTGTATGAAGTATGATTATGATAATAGCAAATTTTTTACTTTACGGTTTAAAATTTAAAAAAAATGTCAATTTGTCACATTCTGAGACCCCACTATTTCACATGTCAATAAGGGCTTAAAGACCCTATTAATAAGCTGCTAATAACTGGGGATGTTTTTTTTTTTATTTTAATTATTGCATCTTGCAAGTCTTCTAGTATGTAACAGAAGGCATCTACTATAAGAACATCGCTTAAAGGAGTTGTCTGGTCGAAATCCACATGATGAGCAGGCTCTGCTCTGGAGATGGCGCCAAACACCCTGAGCGACTCCATGACGTATGCATCTGTCACGGAGCTTGAAGACGTTAAAAGGGGTAATCCAGTCCAAATCGATAAGTCTGCAGTCACTCTGTATGGACTTATGAATCTCCCGAGTGCATGCACTGTGCGCTGCGGGGATTCAGATTCTGAGCCCGGACCGGAGGGTATGTATGAGGTATATTATATAGTCATTACAGAGTGATCTATTTCAACCTCAGTGAAACTGACAGCGATTCGGGTCATCAAACACTTGATCTATAGCTGTGATGAAGGAAACTAAG
>VIAB01001545.1:135044-145196 GCA_009801035.1 Oophaga pumilio
ATGGACGGAATAGTACGTCTGATGGCAGAAAGGGGTTAAGGAGGTCACAATTCTTTTCCACATAAGGTGAGGCCCATGCAAGAACCCTCATCAGTCAGGAGATTAATGATGAACACAACCTTTTTCCTGTCGCTGGTATACTGAGAAGGTTGCATCTGGAAATAGATACGACATTGATTAAGGAATCCACGGTAGTAGTGACGATCCGCACTGAACTTTGTGAGCAGCAGCCTGCTTGCGTTTGATTCCAGCCTAGAGTTGCGCAAATCCAGAAGTTGCCTCTGTGATGCAATCATTTCTTTTTGCTGACCCAAAACCTGTGTTTGCAACTTAGAAAATTTTCCTTGGTATGTGGCACTAAAATCCTGAAGTTCAGCAACTTGTTGCCTCACAGTGGCTGCAACACACGCCATTTTGTGTGCAAGATTATTCTGTTATGGACTGACCTGGGTTGGAGTAGTCATGCAACCATTAGGGGCAGCATCGGCAGGTAGTGTAGTCAGGAATAGCCAAGGAGTCTGTATACTGGAGCAGCAATGTAATTGTAGAATAAAGGAGCAGGTGAAAGAAAGCTTGACTAGAGACTGGCAGCTCAGTAATCTCACAAGGAAGGGAGTGCTATGCCAGGTTTAAATAGGGTGTTCAGTCAGGATGGAGCCAATCAGGAACTCGGGGTGGAGCCAATGAGAAACACAAGAAACAGGTACAAGTATCGCACCTCTAATGCATGGACTAGCCACGGGTCTCCCATCCTGAGTGTGACAACTTCTTATATTTCTGAGTCTGTCCTACTCGGGTCAGGAAGCCAGAGGCCAGACCATGCATTGCTGTCCGATGTTGGACCGGTTTTCACGGACATTGAAATGAGCCTTAAAAGTTAATTTCAACACAGGTACATTTTATGTAATCTTATACATGTGTCCATGCTGTGTATTGAGTAATGGCCGTGGCTGACCGGACATGGTCTGATCATACCAAAACTTCTGGGCAGGGAGAAGAAAAAAAACTACTGACATTACAGCACAGGATCACAAATAATTGTTTCTTTAAAGTAAAACATTATTTAAAAGCAGGCAGGGAAATGTTTTACCTCACAAAAAGAATCCTGTGCTGTTCTGTCTGTATCCTCTTTTGCTTCCTCCCTGCAGAGTATGGTATGACCAGACTCTGTTCCTGTACGGTCAGACACGGCCATTACACAGTACACAGCAGATTATCTCCGCACAGGAACATTTTGTGTAAACACATCCAATTGTGGAACTTATTATTCTAAGATCTAGTGATTAAAATGTACTTTTGTTCATGGGAAAACTCCTTTAAGAGGTGTGCATTTTTAATGTTTTGTGTGCTTGCTAAGTACATAAAATGCATATCACATGACGGCTGTATCGGCTGAAATCTTCAATATTCAGTCAGAGCAGAAGAACAATGTGTCCAAATCAGGGCACACCAAACACACACCACTCATAAACTTCTATAAAGTTTATACACAGTATCTATATCTGTATATAAGATTGCTTTATTAGTTACTAAACTAGCTTGTAATGACAGAATTCCAGTATGTAAAAGCTGATGTTAAATACGCACCGCATACACATGTCATAGGGATGTTTGGTGAGAAAATCACATTGTACTCGCATTACACTAGACTTACTTTTCAGAAACAACATTGGACTGATTTTATTTACGCTGATGAGTGTGAGCCCTTACCTGTATCATTTGCAGGCTTCTCTTCCTCTCCTCTTCCCCTTTCTGTGATGGCTCCTGCAGTCCTAGGCCCCCTTTTTTCGCTCTATATGCCACCCATTTTGGAGAAACATCAGCAGATTTGGTTTCCAGTAACCCCTATATGCCGATTACACCCAATTATACATGTCATCTCCTGCTATCACCCCCACCTTAATACAAAATACCAGGGATTGTCTGCTGTCTCTAACATCGTGTTCTCCCTCTGTCTGAAACTGAATTTCTCCAAACCTGAACTTCTTGTGTTTATCCCCTCTTCTAACCTACCAATACCTGATATTGCAATTACCTTGGGTGGTTCACCATAACTCCCATGCAGCATGCTCGCTATCTTGGGGTTATGTTTGACACAAATTTCCTTTATTCCATATATCCGATCACTCACTCGTCTCACCTGCACTTTAAAAACATCTCCAGAATTTGACATTTTCTTTCCTTCGAAACTGCAAAAACTCTTATTGTTGCTCTAATTCATTCTCGCTTGGACTACTGCAACTCTCTAAGTTTCCCTCTTCCTAAACCTTCCCTTCTCCAGTCTTTCCTAAATGCGGCAGCCAGGGTCATATATCAGTCCACCGATGCCTCCACCTTGTGCCAGTCATTGCTCTGGTTCCATATCTGCTACAGAGTACTATAAAAACGTATGAAAAAAACAAAAAATCAGGGCTTACCACGTTTATAATCCCAATGCCTGCTGATATTGAGAGAGACTGGTTTCAGGATATGTGGGTGCCATTTAAAGTTGCAGACCATCAACTGGATTAAAGGAAAAAGTAGAGAAAGCTGCACATCCCAATTCTTTGTGTACAAACATCCAAATGTAATCATTAAAAAAAACAGCATGTTGTTTTATTGCCTATATTTCATAGAAAACATCTGACGTGTTTCTGGCGTGTAGCCGCCCTTAGTCATAGCGAATGACTCTGGACTATCCGCTTAATACCTAGCCTCCACATTTTTAAGCATGCTTTAAAAACACATCTCTTTAGATAGGTTAGGGAGGTAAGTTAATAGATCTAACTCATCCATGTTCCCGATTTCTAAATAGTGCTCAGAATCTAGTCCCTTCCATTCATCTGTCTCCACAATCTCCATGCAGCTAATAGCCCTTGTCAGACAGATCCTGGCTGATGACCGGTTCATGCAGCTTTATTCGTAAACTCCTTATTTCTTATAGTGATGGCTGGATCATAGCTGGCAAGTTAAGTTACCCATTGTGTCCCCCTATTTCTTTATGTATTGTTAGCCTGCGTGCAGGGTCCTCACTCTTCGTGTCAGTCTTGAATTATGCATTACATGGCAATGTCTTTATTTTCTGTACATGACACCACTTAATTGTAAAGTGCTGTGGAATATGTTGGTGCTATGTAAATAAACTGATTATTATTAGCACAGGCCCTTGTCATCTCCTGCCTCGACTACTGGAACATCCTCCTTGTGGCCTCCTGACTAACACTCATGGACTTCTCCAGTCCATCTTTAACTCCGTTGCCTGATTAAGCCACCTCTCCGTTAATCCCCCTCTCCGTTACTCCTCCGCCTCTCCACTCTACAAATCACATTGGCTCCCAATTTCCCAAGGGACACAGTTTAAACTACTAACAGTGACCTTTAAGGCCGTCCATAATCTGTCTTCCCATATGTCTTCAAACAAATCTCCCAATAACTTCCCACATGTAATTCTCTATTCTTGCAAGACCTTCTTCTTGCCTCCAACACTTCTCCTTAGTATCCTCCATCTTCTAGAATTCTGTAACCCAACACTTACGATTGTCTCCAAAATTTAGAACCTTCAGGCAGAACTTGAAACCCATCTCTTCAAGAAAGTTTATAGCTTGAGGTCCTGTGCCTAGGGTGGTGGATTGCAAGGGGTGGCACTGGCTTGTTATGAAAAAAATCTTATAATTCCTCCTTCCATCCCTTGCTGGATTGGTGTTTGTACCAGGTGTGTGGGGAAGCAGGACACGTTCTACTGGCATTCATATGTATGTGAGTCTTCAGATGTGAATGCAAATAAAGATGCGAGCCCCGACACTTTCAGGATCTTCTCCCCCTATACCGCCCCAACGTGCAGAGTGATGAGACCATCTCATCATGGTGCAAATGTCATCAGAGAGCCGCAGAGGCCTGGAAGATGAGGGAGCCGCAGCCTGGAGACAATAGGCTGGGCATATAATGGATAGAGGGGCTTAATATGAGGCCAGTAGGGTTATGCAGCAGTACAGCTGGGTCTTAATGGAGATGCTACAGTATAATGGGCTCAATATGGAGACAGGGAACTATAATCTGAAGATTGGGCAGTACAAAGTGACTATATAGATATGAAAATTATTTAGACTTGAGAGTCCTCAGTGGTTGATACCTTTTAATATATAGATATGGATACTTTGCACTGACGAGGACCAACAGTCCGAAACACTGTGTCTGCAAATGGAGATTCTGATTTGGCTTTTATCCTAAGTCATATTACAAGACTCGTTAAAGGGTTGATTGTGACTTGTAGGATCGCTACTTCCAATAGGTGGCGCTATAGAGTACAAGTCCTCTTTGTTTGAAGAGGCAATTTGCATATTAAAATTTCCCAGAGGAGCATTGCACGGCGAATAAGCCTCCTTACCTCGACACGCCAGAGCTGGTATGTCACTCTCCACAAGGAGAAACCTTACCCCCCAGACCCTATATAGATATGGGACACTAAGGAAAGGCTCTACTGTATGTAAATATGGGGCAGTATAGGGGTTCTGTGTGCAGATGGGGCAGTATATGGGGTTCTGTATGGTGATGGGGCAGTATAGGGAGTTTTGTACACAGGGTTTTTTTTTAAAAAAATGGGGCAGTATAGGGGGATTTTGTATGGACATGGGGCAGTATAGGTGGGGTCTGTATGAAGACGGGGCAGTATGGGGGGATTCTATATGGAGATAGGGTAGTATGGGGGGGATCTCCATACAGGTTGGTCAGAGTAGGGGATGTTCTGAATGGAGATGGGGCAGTATAACGGAGATTTGTATGGAGATGGGGCAGTATAGGGGTGATTCTACAGTCATGGCCAAAAGTTTTGAGAATGACACAAATATTATATTTTCACATGATCTGCTGCCCTCTGGTTTTTATGTGTGTTTGACAGATGTTTTTATCACAGACAGAAATATAATAATTACAAACATATGAGTAACAAAAGCTTATATTGACAGTTAGAATGAGTTAATGCAGCAAGTCAATATTTGCAGTGTTGACCCTTCTTCTTCAGGACCTCTGCAATTCTCCCTGGCATGCTCTCAATCAACTTCTGGACCAAATCCTGACTGATAGCAGTCCATTCTTGCACAATCAATGCTTTCATTTTGTCAGAATTTTTAGGTTTTTGTTTGTCCACCCGTCTCTTGATGATTGACCACAAGTTCTCAATGGGATTAAGATCTGGGGAGTTTCCAGGCCATGGACCCAAAATCTCTGTTTTGTTCCCTGAGCCATTTAGTTATCACCTTTGCTTTATGGCAAGGTGCTCCATCATGCTGGAAAAGGCATTGTTGATCGCCAAACTGCTCTTGGAGGGTTGGGAGAAGTTGCTCTTGGAGGACATTCTGGTACCATTCTTTATTCATGGCTGTGTTTTTAGGCAAGACTGTGAGAGAGCCGATTCCCTTGGCTGAGAAGCAACCCCACACATGAATGGTTTCAGGATGCTTAACAGTTGGCATGAGACAAGACTGGTGGTAGCGCTCGCCTTGTCTACTCCGAATGAGGCGTTTTCCTGATGTCCCAAACAATCGAAAAGGGGATTCATCAGAGAAAATAACTTTACCCCAGTCCTCAGCAGTCCACTGCCTGTACCTTTTGCAGAATATCAGTCTGTCCATGATGTTTTTTCTGAAGAGAAGTGGCTACTTTGCTGCCCTCCTTGAGACCAGGCCTTGCTCCAAGAGTCTCCGCCTCACAGTGCGTGCAGATGCACTCACACCTGCCTGCTGCCATTCCTGAGCAAGCTCTGCAATGCTGGTAGCCCAATCCCGCAGCTGAAACACTTTTAAGAGACGGTCCTGGCGCTTGCTGGTCTTTCTTGGGCGCCCTGGAGCCTTTTTGGCAACAATGGAACCTCTCTCCTTGAAGTTCTTGATGATGCGATAGATTGTTGACTGAGGTGCAATCTTTCTAGCTGCGATACTCTTCCCTGTTAGGCCATTTTTGTGCATTGCAACGATGACTGCACGTGTTTCTTTAGAGATAACCATGGTTAACAGAAGAGAAACAATGATGCCAAGCACCAGCCTCCTTTTAAAGTGTCCAGTGGTGTCATTCTTACTTAATCATGACAGATTGATCTCCAGCCATGTCCTCATCAACACCCACACCTGTGTTAATGCAGCAATCACTGAAAAGAGGTTAGCTGGTCCTTTTAAGGCAGGGCTGCATTGATGTTGAAATGTGTTTTGGGGGATAAAGTTCATTTTCTAGCAAAATATTGACGTTTGCAAGTAATTGCTGTTAAGCTGATCACTCTTTATAACATTCTGGAGTATATGCAAATTGCCATTAGAAAAAGTGAAGCAGTAGACTTTGTAAAAATTAATATTTGTGTCATTCTCAAAACTTTTGGCCATGACTGTATAAACTGCACAAAAATTGGATGCCATACTGTACTCTAGCTAGAATTTCCTCTAAGAAGAAAGTACATATGTAGTGTGCTACTAGTACTCACAGATCAGAGCTGCCTTTCTAGCTCTGATCTACCTTGATACAACAAGAGTACTTCACTGGCAAATTCAGCCATGCTGAGGAACGTCAAGATAACAGCCCGCAGGAGGATAACGCCACAAAAACAAAGAAAAACACGTTCTAAGATTCTGTTGGCTGTTACAAGTTAATTTTGTATAATTATGTCACAATTGTTTACATTACTTGTACTTGTTTTCTAGAATAGTAACTGTAATGTATACATTGTAGGTTTCCATGAATACAAGGCTATTGCTTTCAGCTTGGTATCTGTAGTCGTCTTATAACTTTTATTACTGCACATATTTGTTTCATTACTGCACAAAGAGAATTGTAGAGGTAGGCCTCATACACATCCTAAGTGAAAAACCACTACCAGAGACATTAGGTCTCTGTACTGGAAGGTACTGACAGCTAGTATTATTAAAATAGTTCAAACTTTAATATTACAATAAATACTGTATATATGTGGAGACAGAGAGTTAGCAGGTGCCCTTGTCCATTAGCCGAGAGCACATGGACCAGGGATCATCCCACCGAACGCTTGCTTTCCTCTTACCAGGGGCATTACACTACTCAGATAACACAGGGTTATGGTAAAGCAGTGTGGTAATACTTTATTGAACCACAAAACAGGCAAATAACATATAGAACAGTCCCAAAAAAATTCCTCAGATGATGCAGAATTAGAATCTCACCCTTTTACTGACTCGCCCGGATAAGAGCAGATGTGACTCCAGCGCTTCCAGGGCCGACTACACCACCTGGCACAGAGAGGCGATAATGACAAGCTTACCAAGATGACAGTTCATTGAGGTGCAAAGCCAGTTGACTGGAGGGTCACATCCTGGCTTCTCTGAACATGTCCATGGAGCTAGTTGACCGACGGGTCCAATTCCTGGCCCCCACACACGTATCCATGGGGCTCAGGTGACCGGTGGGTTCAAATCCTGACTACCCCAAATGTATCCATGAATTTGCGATGGTCAATGGAGCAAATCTGTATTCTTTCAGCCAGGGCCGTGGTCTGCTAAGCTGAATCACAAATCTGTGTCCCTCGTGATAAAACCATAATGTCTTGACTGCTGTCCTGTAGAAAGTCTCTGGTTCTTTGGATGTTTGAATGCCTGGATGTCTTGGCTGATTCTCTGTCCCATCATACAGAGGCATATAACCTCTTTTTTTAGTTAACAAGTGTCCTTCAAGCCATCATTCACAGATAAAGGAGAAGAATGGTGATAAGACCTACTCACATTTTGGATTGTGTAATCTATTTGCATAGTTTTTCCTCTATTTTGCAGGTCAACAAATTGGCTGGCCTGGACAAGTGTAATCAACATGTCAGCAAACATCATTGTTCCATGACCCTGTATCATTAGTCATCCATGATTGTTATATAGGAAGATTTGTGGATTGTAATCCGTGCTGCCAACAAATTTAAAACCAGACGTAGTGAAGATTAACAGTGGTTTATTCAACGCATATCAGAGTCCATATGACTCCTTCAGGAAATACCACAACGGAAGCTATTCTTCCTATATAACAATTTTGTTGTGGTCGCATGTCCAACCCGTGGATCTGCAGCAGCCGGTATTATACGCTTGTGTATACATCTGTAATGATACTCCATTTTGGCCCACGTTCAAAGCTCCTTTCCAGAACCTTCCCCACACAAAGACATCTACTACATTCATTATGTTTTGCAGCCTCATGCTGCTGGCTTCGACCCCCCCTCTTTCTCCTCCCTCCCCAGCCACACATACACTCTGTGTAACCTGATACCAGGTGGCTAGCCCCCACTGAGAAGCCAGCTGAAAGCAGTTTAGAAACCACATGGTCTTTTCTTTTGTTGTATGATAGTTATTCAAGATTAAATATCTTGACCTCTGTGTATGTTATGAGTATGAAATTTTCATATCTGCCAATTCATCGGTGAAACCCGTAATTATTGAATTTTCTAAGCGCTGGCACCAGCAGAATCCAAGAAACAGATTCCTGCTGAGCCGATCCACCCAGGAACTCTGCATTTAGACTTAAATGCACGCCAACGTACTGCGGAGTAAAACGGTACGCTGTGCATCGCTGTAAGAGACTCCATCTCTGAGTTATGATAATTATAAGTTTTCAGAACTAAATCTGTAGCTCTGAGCTAGGGGAGGGGGCCAGTAAAACAGCCCCTTTAGTGATGTCACAAGCCCAGAGGTATAAGTACATTCCCCAGCCTAGCCTCTCCCTCTTCTTACCTGGGAATCTGCTGTCTGGCTCCTCCCCCCTGCATGGTTTTGCCTAAGATGATCTGAGCAATACGTGAGTTTATTTCTTTTCTTAACCCCCTTTTATTTGTAACTGCATTGTACATATTTTTAATTGTCTCACTTTGTAAACTCTTTTTATACCTTGTAAACACTGCCTATCTTTTTGGAGTAAAATATAAAATTACTTGTTCGTCGCTATGCTCTATAACGAATTTGCACATGCCTGAAGTGAACTATGCTACTAAATTGGGGTGGCCTCTGCCTTACATTCTAGAACCAGAGGCTGGTGGCAGCGAGTGTGTTCTGGGTATGGGGTATAGCTGGCAGTGACAGAGCAGGTTTTATAAGTGTATTACCTGGCTGCGGCTAGTAGTTATAATTCCCTCACGGCAGCATGCCTAATAGCCAGTACACGTCCAAGCGGCATGTCCGGCGACTAATTATCCTAGGTGTAGTTCCCTGACTGACCTGAGGATAAGGGGGGCGCCGGAGAGCTGCGAGTTCCAAAGCGGAACTACAAAGTGGGATATACATAAATCCCTGTAGTTCATGACGTATTGGTGGCAGCGGAGGGATAACTAAAATAAGCCCCCCTGCGGTAAAGTGTAAGGTCAATAGAGTTATTTGCTGTGTTTTCATTACATTTGGTGGCAGTGGTGGGATCATAAACCGTGATTCCCCGGGCCTCCGTGTGCCCGTTCTTCATAATCTTCATATTTGGTGACAGCGGTGGGATCATAATCCGTGTCCCCCGGGCCTCCGTCCGTGACGTTCCTGACAACACCGACATCAGGTAAGCAGCTAATTACTGAGACGTTTTTTCCTTTATTTGTGAGATAAGTCACTATCTGCGCTTTTTCCTATAAATTATATTACCAGTCATCCAGGATAAGAGACAATATGTTACAACAAATTGTCAATTTACAAGTCAATATTACAGGTTTACACGAACAAAAGTCTGTTTTCTTAACCAACCATAAATAAATAAATACATAAACTCAAAAGTTGACATATAAATAACAGTGCATTCTTCCTGGCTTGCTGAAAAAAGACATCTGGTTAAATAAGATAAAATGATGTGCCCTCATAACATATATGAAAAAAATAAAATAAAAAAACAAGCATAAAGGTATCAGAATTTGTAGCAAACAGGCATACATGGTCTGTAAACATGGTTACTGAATGTTCAACATTGTGAGAGAAATGTTCTAAAAAAATTTTCTTGGTCTCTCCTTCTGTTGACTACGATATTATATAAGACTGTTACTAAACAAGTTCAGTTTTCTGGCACTTTACTTATAGTACTGTACTATCTCTTGTCACAACTTGTCACAACTATAATAATTGAAAATATTTGCAAATTTGTATTAATTCTAGCACTTTTTGCACTTTATCAAACCTCTTATTTTGCATACTCCATTGAAGAATAATGTTTACA
>VIAB01001545.1:149086-160168 GCA_009801035.1 Oophaga pumilio
TATATACTATGCTGCTCCATTTTTTCTGAAATAGATAGATAGATCGATAGATCTATTGATAGATCTATGGATAGATAGATCGATCTATAGATCCATTGAGTCAGGCACATCTGCGGTTTTGCTGCGGATGTACCTGACTCAATGGAAGTCAATGGGTGCAGAAACGCTGCAGATCCGCAAAAAGAATTGACATGCTGCGGAAAATAAAACGCTGCAAATCTGCGCTGATTTTTCCGCAGCATGTGGACAACAAACCCGAATTTCCCACTCACTAACATTGGCTGTACACTACACTGCGGATTTGATGCGAATCCGTGCGGCCAAAAACGCTGCGGATCCGCATCTAAATCCGCAACGTGTGCACGTAGCCTAAGATGTGAAGGTTTTCCATATTTTGTTATAGATGGAATATATTAATGGCTTTCTGATTTTTTGAAGTGTATTTACCACTTTGTCCGAGAGACACCTTTAGGCTTGAGGATCTGGGTGATAAATTGGCCCTTGGTGAAGAAGGTTGCTGATTGATGGAAGAACCTGAGGACCTTCTGTTTTCAGAATGTTTAGTCCTCCGAACCACCTTCTTCTTGGCCTGAGAGGTGCCACTAGGATTGTCTTTGTGTTGTCCTTCCTGATTCTCTGTAATGTTCTTGGCAGAACAAGAATTGAAGGTAAGGCATATGCCAGTTTGAAATCCTAGCGTGAGTATAAATGTCTACAGCTAAAGAGGTGTCGTTCAGATCTAGTGAGAAATATTTGCCTGCTTTTGTATTCTGACGGGTAGCAAACAAGTCTACCTCTGGGAGACCCCATTTTTCTGCTCACATTTGAAATATTTCCACATTTAGGCTCTACGTTGATGGAACCTTTTAGATGTTATGCTGATAGGGAGAGTACATATCGCTCTGCAAAAATTCTGGCTGAGAACATTTTTAGGCTTACATATTTCGTGCTTCATTGGTGCTTCCTTCCATCTGAGCCACCATGGTCATATAGTCCGAGTATATTTTTACATGAGTTCCTCTTACTAATTCTGATTCCAGCTACACCTCTGCTCAATTTTTTTGATTGTGCCACTAGCTGAGTTAAGCTCTTACTTGGCCAGGTAAGCAGATAGTTCTGTTTAGGGATCTTGGGAATCTGCCATCACAGAATAAGATGTGGGTTTTTGTTGGATTCTTGTGTGGGCCTGGGCCCAAGCTACCGCCTGGATACACAAGATCATAGAACCTACGACTGAAATTGTGAATCTCGGAGACATTTTCCCCTGATCTCATGAAGCTGCTATTTTGGATGTTATCTGGTACTGTTTTTCTTTCGGTAGCTGGGATATTTGGTCCTGAGAATCCAACAGAATCCCTAGGAAGATTTTCTTGTTGGAAGGGACATGGTCTGATTTCTGATAGTTTACCAGCCACCCCAGGGTTGTAAGAATTATTATTATTATTTATTTCTATAGCACCATTGATTCCATGGTGCTGTGCATGAGAAGGGGTTACATGCAAATTACAGGTATCACTTACAGTAAACAAACTAACAATGACAGACTGATACAGAGGGGAGAGGACCCTGCCCTTTCGGGCTTACATTCTGAAGGAGTTTCCCTATGTGATCTTCGGGTACTGGAACTGATGGGCCTATCTCCAGAAAGTTGTTGAGGTAAGGAACGATAGAGATGTTCGGGTTCCTGATGGACGCTACCACTCCTGCCATGGTCCTGGTAAATAACTGAGGCGCTGATGATATTCCTAAGTGAAGGATGTTGAACTGATAGTGGAGTACTTGATGACCTTCAGCAACTGCAAACCATAGGTATTTCCGATGTGCTGGATGTTTCGGAATGTGATAGCAAGCATCCAGCAGGTTGATGGTTGCCATCACAAAATTTTGTCCTGTCAGTGGAATATTAGATTTTAACATTCTATCTTAAACCTTCTGTACTTTATATGTACATTCAGGGGTTTTAAGTTTATTATTATTCTGTGAGTTCCATTTGGCTTTTTACAAGTAACACACGGGAATCCCAATCCGTTTCTGGCACTTGGGAGACTACCCCTGTGGCTAGTAATTTCTGGAGCCCTGATATTAAGGTTTTCCATAATTCCAGTGATGATTGGGAAGTTATAATTGGAATCTGTGGAAGTTCGGAGGAGAATTCAATTTTTATTCCATTTTTGACAGATTGCAGAACCCATTGATTTGGGGTGATCATCTGCCACTTGGAGAGGAACTCAGAAATCTGACTTCCTACTATTTTGGCGTCATTGTCTCTCCTGACGATGACCCTGGGAGAGCAAGATTTACCTGCCTCTATGTTCCCTGGGATAGCTACACTGCCCTGTTTTCCTTTTCCCATATATGAAGGATGCTAACTCTGTGAGGTACGAAAGAACCATCTTAGATTCTGGCAGTATTTTCTTCTTATCAAACGCTTTCTCCATTAACTCATCTAATGCTGGCCTAAACATGTATGTTTAGATTAGGACTTCTATATTATAAGTAAAAGGAGGACTTTATGCTGACCTGACAGTAGATGGCGATGTTGTGTAACGTTTCCTTCTTTAATGTATTGTATAAGAATTAGTCTCTCTTCTTTTTTAGTTTCACTTTCGTTTTGTTCCTGTTTGCTGATGCAATGCTATAATGACTGTGCATTATTCTTTAACCTCATGTTCAGAGAAGTAAACGCTTGTTATCCCATGCAACTTGCTCTGTGAAGTTTCCTCTGCAAAGGTGTGGATTCAGAAGCTGCGCAACAGTATTCCCCTTTGAAGGGAATAGACCAAGCTTAATTTTGGAGTCTATATCCCCGCTCTATAATTTTAGCCACAGTGCACGTCTTGTGGAATTCCATAAGACTGAAGACCTGGCTGCTGTTCTTACTGATTCTGCGGAAGCGTAAGCTAAGAATCCTGTGGCCTTTTGTAGAAGAGGCATGGATTCCAGGTGCTCTTCTATAGAGGTTCCTATGCTGAGATGTTTTTCCAGCTGGTTCAACCACCGGAACATGGACCTTGCTGTACACATACAGTAGATACTATATTTGTGTTCAACAGCGCTGCTGAAGTCTCCCAGGATTTCTTTAGCAGGCTGTCCAATTTGCAATCCATTGGGTTGTGACGAGTCTTCAAATGGCAGTGTCACCTTTTTTGATACTTTAGTCACTTGGATATCCAGCTTTGGTATTTCGGACCAACATTTTGATAGTACTTCCTTTAGAAGGAACCTCTTCTTAAGTTCTTCTGCTATTCCTAAGTGCTTCTCTGGAATCTCCCACTCATCTAATATCAGACGTTGTATATTCTCGTATACCAGGAATACCATTTTCTTTTGTGTCCTGAGACCCCCAAACATCTTGGCTTGGACCGTGTCGGTAGTTTTCTCCTCATGTGGTTATCACTTCTGTGAGAATTTCCTCCATGTCCTGTGACTAGAAGTAATATTTTTTTATTTCTCTGGGTCTGGTCAGTACCTACAGCTGACTCGCCTTCTTCCCACCACTCGCCAGCGAAGGATCTCTGACCGACTTGCGGATCTGAATCAGATTGCTCCACCATACACATTTACCTCTTTTTGGCCCTTGGTGGGGTCACCAAGAAAGACTGGGAAAATGAAGCTAGGGATGACTGGACCTCCTGGCGAACCATTCCGCTTAGCTCTTCTATCAAGGAGGGCTGTTCCTCTTTAATGATTTTGTCTGTCCAACTATAAAACAGGCATTTCTTATGGGAAGATAGCAACTTTTTGTAACAGATTGCACATTTATGGGACATCTTGTATTTACTTTTTTAAGCAGGGTCCTTGTCTCCCTAAAGAGGAGGGACAGGAGCCCATAAATACAATTTAAAAACAAATCCTGCTACAAAGATAGAGACCTACTTAAGCCAGGTTCTGCAGATGAAGAGCAGGAGGAAAGACCACCCTTCATCATAGAAAGGCCCTACCTTATCAGTCTGGGCTCCTTTTATCCAGGTGCTGGGGACTCCAGCGCAGCATTCTATTCAGAGATGTACATACAGTAGCTAGGGTTTTGGTTCAAGGAAGGGGTTGGGGGAGGGTTGCAAAACTTCTGAGTGGGCCCCTATCCAGGTAACCCTGATTACAACTATGGTGGCTCACCTTAATTGTAGGTAAAGGGGAACCTCAGCAAATGGCAGCTGTTAATAAAAAAAACTATACAAAGACCAACACTGATATTTCTGCCATATGGTGACCATATAATGATAGATACCAGTCCTACACTACATGTAATAGATTACAGTACAGTTACAGATAGTGACTTACAGGTGACATTCTTTCTGGTGAAGTCGTTCACTTTTCCCATCTTTTCCATCTGGCCCAGACCGACATGACAACTTCTCCAGCCATGACTCGGTTGCAGAGATTATAACAAACACACATTTGTTCACATTTCCTGCACCATCCCCATCTATTTCCAACCTGCACAGACTACGCATCCTGATACCCCAGTACTGAACCACTTCTGCCATATGTGTCCCTATTTCTGCACCTACTGTGTGGCATTGTGTGCCCTTTAAATGGTAAAACATTCATATAGAATATAGTAATGCTGTGTGCAAGTGCCCTAGAAAACAGTGCCCACATTTTGCTCCTAGAAAGTGATAATGCCCTCTGTGTGCCCCTTTGACAGTCACAATAACTTAAGTCCCTCTATAAAACTTAGTGCCCACTTAACATTTAATAATGTCCCGAGTCTCCCCCCTGTACAGCTCCCCTCTATACAGTACGATGCTCTCTTATACATAGCATAATGCTTACTCACTGCATAGTACCCCCAAACAGTATACTGACCACTTCGTAACCCCCAGACTGTTTGATTACTGCAACACTCTATGATGCCCCACACACTTTACAAAGACCCCACATTATCTTCCACACTGTATGATGGCGCCCTCACAGTAATACCTACGCTGTATAATGGCCCCCTAAATAGCCTCCATATAGTATAATGCACCAGATAGTCCTCAATATAGTGTAATGCACTCCCCATAGGCCTGTATAAAAATAATAATTTTATTTCTATAGCTCCAACATATTCCGCAGCACTTTACATTTTAGAGGGGACTTGTACAGGCAATAGACATTACAGCATAACAATAAACACATAAATCAACAGATACCAAAAGGAATGAGGCCCCTGCTTACGATCTATGAGATTGTATATTACCTGTATAGTATTGAACTCCCCATAGGCAAACTCTATGTAGTATAATGCACTCCCCATAGGTAGACTCTATATAGTATAATGTGCCCCCATAGGCAGACTCTATATAGTGTAATGCACCCCCTTAGACAGACTCTATATAGCATCATGCACCCCCATATGCTTTTATATAGTATAATGCACTTCCCATAGACCTCCATACAGTATAGGGCACTCCCCATAGGCAGACTCTATATCGTATAATGCACTCCCCATAACAAAAAATAAATGCAATACTCACCTCTCCTCTTCATTCCCCCTCTGCTCCGAGCACCCCCTCATATCAAGACAGTAGGCCCCAACTAATGACGTGATTGTGCCTGCTGTCAGTGTCTGTGTCAGATGCAGAGGGGGAATGATGGGAGTGGGATGCCCATACAGTTAACAGCAGTGTAGCTCCAGGTGGGCCACTCAGAGCGCAGTACCCGGGGCGACTGCCCCTCTGCCTTCCGGTGGTTATGCTACTGGTCCTATTGGATGATCCTCCTTCCCTTTGAGCAAGCAAGGTCCTGCAGACACTCCTAGGGCTCCAAGTCCTGTTCCTCCATGTGCGCACTGGTATTAAGCAGTGCGTTCTTCAGTGCTATTTTAACTATTTGTGTTTCATGTCCCTATTATGGCAGGGAATATCCTCCTGTGATGCTGTCATGGAGGGTGACTACAGAAATTTAGCTCTCCTGAGCTAATGGGCGCCCTCGCCCCACTGCCTCCTATCAGGAAGTATCCTACACCTTATCCCACCGTGCCCCTCCTATATTAACCATTTCTATACTATGTACTACAATTCCCCCATCTAGTGACCCATCTGAGGCAATGCTCCCCTTTTACATTATGCCCCATCTAGTGGCTGACTCGGGAGAATACACTTTCCCTAAATACAGTGCCTTGCGAAAGTATTCAGCCCCCTGGAACTTTTCAACCTATTCCCACATATCATGCTTCAAACATAAAGATACCAAATGTAAATTTTTGGTGAAGAATCAACAACAAGTGGGACACAATTGTGAAGTTAAACAAAATTTATTGGTTATTTTAAATTTTTGTGGAAATATAAAAACTGAAGAGTGGGGCGTGCAATATTATTCGGCCCCTTTAACTTAATACTTTGTTGCGCCACCTTTTGCTGCGATTACAGCAGCAAGTCGCTTGGGTTATGTCTCTATCAGTTTTGTACATCGAGAGACTGAAATCCTTGCCCATTCTTCCTTGGCAAACAGCTCGGGCTCAGTGAAGTCGGATGGAGATCGTTTGTGAACAGCAGTTTTGAGTTCTTTCCACAGATTCTCGTTTGGATTCAGGTCTGGACTTTGACTTGGCCATTCTAACACCTGGATACGTTTGTTTGTGAACCATTCCATTGTAGATTTTGCTTTATGTTTGGGATCATTGTCTTGTTGGAAGACAAATCTCCGTCCCAGTCTCAGGTCTTTTGCAGACTCCAACAGGTTGTCTTCAAGAATGGTCCTGTATTTGGCTCCATCCATCTTCCCATCAATTTTAACTATCTTCCCTGTCCCTGCTGAAGAAAAGCAGGCTCAAACCATGATGCTGCCACCACCATGTTTGACAGTGGGGATGGTGTGTTCAGGGTGATGAGCTGTGTTGCCTTTACGCCAAACATATCATTTGGCATTGTTGCCAAAAAGTTAGATTTTGGTTTCATCTGACCAGAGCACCTTTTTTCACATGTTTGGTGTGTCTCCCAGGTGGCTTGTTGCAAACTTTAAACAACACTTTTTATGGATATCTTTGAGAAATGGCTTTCTTCTTGCCACTCTTCCATAAATGCCTGATTTGTGCAGTGTACAACTGATTGTTGTCCTATGGACAGACTGTCCCACCTCAGCTGTAGATCTCTGCAGTTCATCCAGAGTGATCATGGGCCTCTTGGCTGCATCTCTGATTAGTCTACTCCTTGTTTGAGATGAAAGTTTAGAGGGATGGCCGGGTATTGGTAGATTTGCAGTGGTATGATACTGCGGCACCCCTGAGGGTTCAGTCGCCACAGAGGTATTGCGCCTCACCCAGAGGTGTGATACCCCACTCTCAGGTAAGGAGGGAACACCCCCTGGGACTCTAACACTCGCACCCAACACACACTTGAACAGCTGGGCACCCTGGACGTACCTTGCGGGAGGATGGTCTCATCCCAGGCTGAGATAGGAAAGGGTGTATGGGTGGGTGGAGTAGTCAGTAGCAAGGAGGAGTGAAGCTAGAGGAAGCACGAGGCAGAGTTTAGAGCGTTCTGAGGAGGAAGGAGTAAGACGTGTGGAGAAGCAACTCCCAGTGAAGGGAGTCTGCAGTGGAAAAGGCGGGAGTCTAGAGAGAGACTCAGAAGGGACTAGAAGCTGGAAGAGCTTAGTCCAGAAGTAGAGAGAAAGAAGCAGAAAGAAAGAGAAGCTTCTGGAGTGAGAGAGGAAGGGGTCGTTGGGATATGGAGAGAGCAGGAGCCATCCGTCAGTCCTGGTCTGTTGGCAGAGGGACCAGGTCGCAGAGGGCACTCGACCCCTTAGCCTAGTGGAGAACTTTATGACTCAGCTAGCAAGTCGACTGCTGTGATAACATAGGGATCACAGACAATAACCACAAATAACTTCGCCGGAGAGGTAGCTATATAGAATCAAAGGAACGCAGAAAAAAGTCGTTGTCTGACAGGATTCGCAGCCGGTGATCTGGGACACTGTTTGTGAAGGTGCCTGAGGGATAGCAGGCGGGAAAGTCAGCACAGTGAGACGGCCAGTAAAAGGAACACATATATAGAAAGGAGTCCTGGAAAGGTGTTTCCCAAGCTACCTGAGGGTTTGCGGAGCCCCTTACCTGGAGGACACTGTACCAAGCGGGTATCTGTACTGTTGGCCACCAGAACTATGAGTAAAGCTTTGGAAACTGCAACTCGCTGATTGTTTCTCAGTTTCTTCCTGCGTCACATATTCCACTCAGCTACATCTCTCAGCACCATTACCACCTTTTATTAAATCTACCTGCCCTGGGAACTCTGCTGCATCACACCATCTATCCCAGAGGATCTGCTTCGCAGCGCTGGTCACCATTGACCAGATACCACAGGTGGCATCACAAATACCTTACTACAAACTCTAAGCATCCCCTGTAAATAATTCCCCTTTTATTGGACGCCCAGGGCCACGGACCGGGTCACTGCCGCTGTGACACATCGCTTCGATACACCAGCCCGGTACCGAATGTCCCACTGCCCTGGCGGGCGATCCATTTTTGGCATCACGAACAGGATTACGAAGCCCGGTATCACCGGTTCCTGTGTGCCTACTTTGAACTGTCTTATGTGCAAGGAGAATTACTTAAAGCGCTAGAAACTTTATTGGAGATTGTGAGAGACTATCGCCATATTTGCACCATGAGGCACGCAAGAAGAAGAAGGTTGTATCGCCGTGGGTGGGAACCCACTAAGTGGCGCGAAAGATATGGCCGCCCTGTCTAAATGTTACTGCACTATAAGGACATGCCAGTCAGCAAGAGAGATCCGCCTCCTGATTCCAATTGGCGGGAGAAGAAAGAAGAAGAAGGTCCACCCCCAAAAGAAAAAGCGGGAACTCCTGTATGCGGCCACATTACGGGAGCTAAGCAAGATGGCGGACTGAGGAGACCAGGGGAGCGGAGGAGCCGAGGAGAGCTTCTTCCCCGTGGTCGAAGACGAAGAGATGCCCCTGGCCACAGAAGAGACCCTGCCTGAGGAGGAGGCTGAAAAGGAAGTGGCCCAACATCGGGAGGAGGCCGAAATGATGGAGCGGTCCTGGCAGAAGACCCTGCTGAAACAGCGCCAGCCGCTGGAACCGCAGAGACCGCTATGGCGACCGACCACTCCGGACTCGGAACCTGAAGTCACCTTCGGCCCCGGAGCAACCACTGAGGCCGAAGACCATGCCTCGACAGAGGAAGGCTCCTTAGTGGGTCCGCTACCCTCACCACCAGCCCGCGACCCCAGTAGGTGACGAGCGGTCCTGGACTGTGATCAGCCTTGCGGCCTGGAAGATCACTTCGGACCGGTAATGCAGCCTCTCCCGCCAGAGACACCGGTCCATGCGGAGAAGGTGATTTATCGGTGGTCCCGCAAAGACCCCAAACTCATGGGGTTCTTGGACAGGCCGGACCAGGAGGCAGATATCGAGGTCCTGGATTGGGTTGCGTATGACCAGCAGCTCACCGAGGAGTGGGAGCAGCAACGCCGGGAAGAGCAGGCCCGGCGCGAGGAACAGCACCAAGACCTCGCAGACAGCAGCGGACCCGGCAAGAGTCAGGTACGGGCCGGGGGCCGCTGCAAGAAGGCGCGGTGGTGGAGTTCCACCTAAAGGGTGGGTGGGGCTTCATCAAAGAGCCGGGGCTCTTAGCCGAAATTTTTGTGAACAGGACGGATGTGGAGTCCCACCTGCGTGAGGGACATCCCGACCAGGATCTCTTCCCGGGTGACCTGGTCACCTATACTCGGCACTGGGGCCTGAAAGGGTGGTATGCCCTGAATGTGCATCACAGCCGGTCCGCCGCCACTGCGCAGGGAGCTGCCAGTGGACCCTACCCACAGCCAGCCAAAACCAGCCAGACTGCAGCATCACCTCCCTCCTCACCCAGGTCGAGGAACCATCCCAATACTCAGGCGGTCGGCACCCAGACCGACATAGCTGGACATGATCTAATTGTCTGTGCCCCAAAGAGACACCAGGTGGTGACTGCACCAAATGTGCCAGATGTTTACGTACCCCCAGAGGAGTACCAGGTGATCCCCGGCACTCCTTCCAAGAAGGACTAAGCAGTTGAGTTCCACAAAGTGTAAATAGTTTTGATATATTTCTGCACAAGAAGTTTACCCGGACGGATTGTTGCACCAGTTTTGCACAAGTTCACTTTATTGGTTTCTAGTTACCCAAGACGTTGAGGCCATAAACTATGTTTGGTCTAAACTTTTTACATTTATATAGTTATGCATCTATTGAGGAGCTCTTTCTTGGTTTTACCTAAAGCCTGTAGGGTGCGCTGACACCCTATACTACTACTGACCTCAGAACAAAAACCCGTTTGGTGCGACTGAAGAAGTGGTCCACAGAGGAGACCAGTTGTCACCTTGATGCCCGCCCAAGGCCTACGTTGAGGGTTTGTGATGGGTCCCTCATGTGCACTCCGAGAGAAAGAAAAGGTTTTATTGAACTAGAGTGAAGATGTTTTGTTGCACTTGATATAATGCTTAATTGCACTTGAAGATACCCCGCTGGGAAAGTATCTGCTCTTTATCTCTTTGATGACAGTTATGATTGTGTATGAATAAAAGTGTTACTATATTTGTACAGTATGTTTAAAGTGAATTAAGAAGTTTTTTATGCTACAGACTTGTTTTATATTGAAGAGTATTTTTAGATAATGTGTAAATTAGTTTTGGTAACCAATATCATTTAGTGTAAATATGTACAGACAGATGAGAATTGAAGCACTTTTAGTAGAATACGTATAGAGAATCACAGAGAGTATTGTTTCAGGGACAGAAAGGTCCAATTTCAGTAGCGAACCACCTAGCAACGGTTGCTACTTAGGAAACACCCCTGATGGGGTCTGCACTAGAAGAGAACTGAATGTAAATATTGTAGTATTTTTATATCCTTGTATTTTTGCACTTTTGTATTCTAGTAGGAAAACTATGCTCACCCTTGGTAGCAAACTTGAGAGTTTTTAACGGTTGCAGCCAAATGTCCTTTTACCATAGGTAGTGTAAGTTGATGTTATCACGTAACGTTTAAGAACAAGTGCCTCCCAGGAAGGGAAGTTGAGTTTGAAATTGTGTTATTAATGCGCATTATATAAAAATTTTGTATGTTTCCAGTAACATCTGTTTACTTTAT
>VIAB01001545.1:183031-208616 GCA_009801035.1 Oophaga pumilio
TACTTACATCTCATATATATATCTGCTATACAGCGTGACACTCATACTCCCCTACCGCTGCTAATACCTTGCGAGGCCGCTTGGGACAGTTAATAAGGAAATGGTCTGATTGACCGCAGTAGAAACATAAACTTTCATGAAAATGATGCTCCCTGCTCTCGTTACTCTCACGCCGCTGTAAAGCATCCACTTGCATGGGAACTGGTTCCACTTCCCAAGAGGATTTGCCTGCAGGTTCTTTAGGAGAAAGGGGAGAGTTAGTGACACGATTAGAGGCTGCAAATTTCTCCTGTCTACGTTCAGTAATACGTATATCATTGCGCATGCAATGCTGTATGAACGCCTCTAACTCTTGAGGAGCATCTGCATGGGCTAACTCGTCCTTAACCATACTAGAAAGGCCCCTCCTAAAAATGGGTAGTTGAGCATAACAGTCCCAAACCGTATCCACCGCCAGCCATCTAAATTCCGTAGTGTATTCGATAGCAGAGCGCTAACCCTGATGTAACAATAACAATGCAGTTTCAGCAGTAGTGCGCTGATTAGGATAATCAAATATCATAGACATTGCAGCTAGAAACTCATCTAAATTATTCAAACGGGGGTCACGAGTCTTGATAAGCGGATTTGCCCAAGCGAGTGCTCGTCAGGTAAGTAACATGATTATACACAGGACCTTGGACTGATCTGTATGAAAGTGGGCAACATGCACATCAAAATACAAAATACATTGATTAACAAACCCATGATATTTGTAGCGGTCCCCATTAAAACTAAATGGTGGTATCTTTGGTGGGCTAGTTGGCGGTGGCTGCCCCAGAGGTATAGGCGTCTGTAAAGTTATTTGATTACTTAAGTCCTGAAGAGCCTGTCTGAAACGGGCCTCCCAATTAGCAACCTTGTTTTGCAGAGCCTCCATGTCCTCTTGTAAAGAGTTTATCATGGAGAACAACTGATCCAACTTTGCCTCAGTTGTCATTATCCCAGCAGATTCCTTAAGAGTCCTGAATATCCTGTAATATATATGAAGGTACTATGGGATCTGATTGCGTGGGATAAACGGATCTGAGACCAATGCTGAGACAAACAAACTGTATTAACAAAGCAAGAGCAAACATAAACTAACAGAGGTATTCCTGAAATTGTAGCAAAAGCAAAATAGCACAAAAGGGAAATGTTCAGCAGCCGTGCTAGGGGAGCACGACCGCTATGCAAGCAAGTCCATAAATTATATGCAATAAGAGTGCGACCTGCACTTATACGTGGTAGTCCAGAAATTATATGCAGTAAGAGTGCGACCTGCACTTATATGTGGTAGTCTAGGAGTTATATACAATAAGAGTGCGACCTGCACTTATACGTGGTAGTCCAGAAATTACATGCCGTAAGAGTGCGACCTACACTTATACGTAGTAGCTAACTGAGAAGCCGACACCTTTCATGGAAGTCCAGAAATAAGAAGACGATGAACCACAAGGAGAAGGTTTTCAGTGTACTTTATTAAGGGCTGAAAAAGTCCCGCTAAAGTCCTGCACAGCAGCCCGCACAGACACAGTCCAGAAGTTAATGCTCAGGAAATAATAATATCAAAAGTCTTACGGACCTCAGCAGTTCCAGAAATGTGTAACTCCTCTCTTAGAAGTCTGGTCAGTAGGTAAGCACAGCCAGGATCAGGTCGCAGCACAGGGGACTGAAGGCAGCTGGAAATGATGAGGCAGAGCACAGAGTAAATGAGCAGCAGTGGGAACTCCAGAAGCAAGTCAGGAGGAAGCTCAGAAGCCACCAGCAAACAAAATAATCAGGCAAGGAGTCTTTCCTGACCTGGACTTAAATAACAGGACTGATAGGAAGTTCAAGGACAGGGCGAGGCACCAGACTCCATCTTGGACGAGGGCATAACAGGCTCCATGGAACATCTGGAAAACTTACAGCATCAGTGATTAACCTAGATTGTTGTTTTTTTTGTGAAAATAGAATAAAAAAATAATTTAGATTAGGGACAGTATAATATAGTGTAGTAATCATCGTCTACTATAGTATTTTTTACTTAACCGGGTTAGTGTCAGCGCGGAAAAAAAATCATTTGTGCATCCTACAGCCATCGAGCACTGATCATTGACTCATATCAGTGATCAACCTCTGGTTGTTGGGTTGTTGTTTTTTTTCTGAAAACAGAATAAAAAAAATAGATTAGGAACAGTAAAATATACTGTAGTAATCATGGTCTACTACAGTATTTTTTACTGAATTTAGTTAGTGTCAGCCGGGTAAAAGAAAATCATCCGTGCGTCCATTCTACAGCCATCGATCGCTGATCAGTGATCAACCTCTGGTTGTTGCTTTTTTCCTTTTTTCTTTGTTGTTTTCAAAATACAAAAAGTTTACACTAAGCATTCACACACAAGCCTGACTAAAATTTGGTACTCACACAAATATCACATATGTAAAAAAAAATGTCCCGCTCGTCCCAAACTTAGCATTCAGAGGAGGAGGCATACGCCTTTCTTGCCTCCGACACTGACAGTGAGGGAGAGGATCCCATCTTCCTTTGTTTTTCCTCCTCATCCTCATCTTCTTCCTCAAGCAGGGCCGGTTTTAGACAAATTGTGGCCCTAGGCAAAATTTAAAGTGGGACCCCAGATTCTGAAATATTGCACTATTGACAACAGCATTACAGTCAATTCAGTGCATTGTAGTGAGTTTTGAGCTAGCAGCAACATTTTTAAGCACCAAGAAGCCATTCACATAACAAAGACAACATTTCTGTCCAAGGAGGGGACCATGCATACCAGGATAGAGATGATGGGGCCATGCATACCAGGATAGGGATGAGGGGGGCAATACATACCAGGATGGGGATGAGGGGGCCATGCATACCAGGATGGGGATGAGGGGGCTATGCATACCAGGATGGGGATGAGGGGGCCATGCATACCAGGATGAGGATGAGGGGGGTATGCATACCAGAATGGGGATGAGGGGGCCATACATACCAGGATGGGGATGAGGGGGCCATGCATACCAGGATAGTGATAAGCATGAAATACGTACCAGAATGGGGATGAGTGGGCCATGCATACTAGGATAAGGATGAGGGGCCATGCATACCAGGATAGGGATGAGGGGGTCATGCATACTAGGATAGGGATGAGGGAACCATGCATACCAGGATGGGGATGAGGTGGCCATGCATACTAGGATAGGGATGAGGGGTCTATGCATACCAGGATAGGGAAGAGGGAATCATATATACCAGGATGAAGATGAGGGACCATGCATACCAGGATGGGGATGAGGTGACCATGCATATTAAGATGGGAATGGGTACCATGCATAATAAGATAGGGATGGGGATGAGTGCCATGCATACCAGGATAGGGATGGAGATGAGCGTCATGCATACCAGGATAGGGATCGAGATGGGCATCATGCATACCAGGATAGGGATGAGGGGGCCATGCATACCAGGATGAGGATGAGGGGGGTATGCATACCAAAATGGGTATGAGGGGGCCATGCATACCAGGATGGGAATGAGGGGGCCATGCATACCAGGATAGGGATAAGCATGAAATGCATACCAGGAAGGAGATGAGGGGGCCATGCATACTAGGATAAGGATGAGGGGCCATGCATACCAGGATAGGGATGAGGGGGTCATGCATACTAGGAAAAGGATGAGGGGACCAAGCATACCAGGATGGGGATGAGGTGGCCATGCATACTAGGATAGGGATGAGGGGGCTATGTATACCAGGATAGGGAAGAGGGAATCATGTATACCAGGATGAGGAACCATGCATACCAGGATGGGGAAGAGGTGCCCATGCATACCAAGATGGGAATGGGTACCATGCATAATAGGATAGGGATGGGGATGGGTGCCATGCATACCAGGATAGGGATAGAGATGGGCGTCATGCATACCAGGATAGGGATGGAGATGGGCATCATGCATACCAGGATAGGGATGAGGGGGCCATGCATATCAGGATAGGGATGAGGGGGCTATGCATACCAGGATAGGGATGAGGGGGCCATGCATACCCGGATAGGGATGAGGGGGGCATGCATACCAGGATAGGCATGAGGGGGCAATGTATACCTTGATTGGGGACATATATATACCAGGATGGGGGATATTAGTACAGAATTGACCACACTTTTTGCTTCCCTTTTTTTCAATTTTCCTCCTCTAAAACCGAGGGACATAACTATAATATGGGGACCTGGATATGGGGACATACAATAATGATGCACATTTGTTATCACCACATCCATAATGACCCAAGCTCTAAAGAAATGAAAAAACACGGCAAACATGTTCAAAAGGTGTGCAGAAAAAAAATGATATCACTAAAAATGTCACTTTGTCCTTCAAATTCAAATTTTTTTCTATATGCGACCTATATACCCAGCCGATTTTGAGACCCCGGGTCTAATAAGAGGTCAGCCAAGCACTGTGCTCAACAATCTCTGGTGCTCCCATTAAGAATGAATGGTCTGGTTGTACACATGATCGATCTCTGCTCCATTCAGCTTGGGCTCTGAAGATCCCTGATTCTTGGGACTGGTGGGGGCCACGTCAGTGGGACCCCGGAGATCTGAAAACTATCCCGTGAATAAGTGATATTTTCTAATCTTGAGAACCCCCCTTGAACAGTGTTGTCTGGGCTAAATATAATATTACATGGCAGCTTGGATTCACTAGAAATAATTAAATGATTGATACCTGCTGTCACTCATCAGGATCTTGCACCGGCCGCTCTGTGGTGTGCGCTGGCACCAGACGTGATGACGTCACTGTGATCTTTAACCACAGGACTACTGCGTTCTGTAATAAGCTTCAGCAGTCAGATGACTTGAGCAGAGCGCCATCAGAAACACAGACGATGATAGATCGTACAAGTTACCTGAGTGATGCAGTTTATGAGCTCGCTCACATTAGCGCATAACACGGCCGAGTGCTATGCGATGTTTTATTGGATAGCACTCGACCTAAAGTTATACTGTGGGGCAGTGCAGACCTGCATAAGAAGACAATGGCAGCATGCAGCGAGTGCTCAGCAAATCGGACCATATACATCTATACAAGTCTATGGGTGCATGTAAGACATCAGACTGCACTCAAATTTTATCCGAGTGCAGTCCAATGTATGTACATAGAGACAATGGAGAAGATGGAGAAATTAAATAAATTACGGTAAATATAATATTACATGGCGGCTTGGATTCACTAGAAATAATTAAATGATACCTGCTGTCACTCATCAGGATCTTGCACCGGCCGCTCTGTGGTGTGCGCTGGCACCAGGAGTGATGATGTCACTGTGATCTTTAACCACAGGACTACTGCGTTCTGTAATAAGCTTCAGCAGTCAGATGACTTGAGCAGAGCGCCATCAGAAACACAGACGATGATAGATCGTACAAGTTACCTGAGTGATGCAGTTTATGAGCTCGCTCACATTAGCGCATAACACGGCCGAGTGCTATGCGATGTTTTATTGGATAGCACTCGACCTAAAGTTATACTGTGGGGCAGTGCAGACCTGCATAAGAAGACAATGGCAGCATGCAGCGAGTGCTCTGCTAAGACATCAGATTGCACTCAAATGTTATCTGAGTGCAGTCCGATGTATGCACATACAGACAATGGAGAAGATGGATAAAATAAGAATCTGATCACAGGCAACTGACACTCTGCTTAAACCCTCATGAGAGTTTGTGTCGAGAGTCATTAGGATAATAGGTGCAATTCTCTCGCTAGTGTGAGCAAGCCCTATTACAGAACGCAGTAGTCCTGTGGCTAGCAATCACAGTGACTTCATCATATACGTTAATGAGAGCGAGCCCATAAGATAGATCAATCAGATGACTTGTATGATCTATCATGGTATGTTTTCATAATGGCTCTCTGCTCAAGTCACCGACTGCTGCAGCTTATTACAGAACGCAGTGATTCTATGGTCAGACATCACAGTGACGTCATCACTCCTGTGCCAGCGCTCAACACAGAGCGGTCTGTGCAGGATCCTGATCAGTGACAGCAGGGATCAATTTTTTTTTTCATTTTTGTTATGTTTATTACATTGGAGGTTTGTATTGCTGTGCAGCGTGTGACTGGTGTGGAGGTGCAGTAAAAAACACTCACCAATGAAGTAGTGTTGCCTATGTCGGAAAACTTCACCAGGGTGGCAGCACAGCTACTGTACTGTGTCCTGACAGGCGCTGCTGTGCCACATCAGGAGTACGTCAGCAGTCAGGTGTCAAATAGTAAGGTCCTGACACTGAACAGCAGTGGTCAGGACACAGTAAAAATGATAACCCTAAAGCCTGTAAAAATGAGGATGGATGCCTTATATTAGAAGTACAGGAGAAGATGCAGAGCGCAGGTCAGGTCAGTATAACACACCTGACTGCTTCTACCTCTGGGATCGCCATCGACATTACAATAAATAACACAAGGCAGTGCAGTGCCGGGAAAGGCTCGCACTGCAGAACAGATAAGATGCACTTATATCTGCCTCTTCTGTTAAGCAAAGCACTGCCTTGTGCTATTTGAATTGTGTGCCCCATTGTGGAACCAGCATGGGACCCCTTCTGATCCGGGGGCAGTAGACAGCTGCCTGGTCTGCCTGCCCATAATGCCGGCCTTGTCCTCAAGTGATGCTGAACCATCACAGAGTTGACCCAGGTCATATACTGCACCATCGCCCACCGTTACTGACCCAATATGGACTTCACCCACCAAAGATTATGAGCCACTGATTATGCAAATTGCCTCTTCAAAAAAAAAAAGGACTTGTACTCTATAGTGCCACCTGTTGGAAGTAGCGATCCTACAAGTCACAATCAACCCTTTAACGAGTCTTGTAATATGACTTAGGATAAAAGCCAAATCAGTATCTCTATTTGCAGACACGGTGTTTCGGACTATTGGTCCTCGTCAGTGCAAAGTAGGAGAGATCTGATTTGGCTGGGTGAGAGGCTCTGGACTAGGGTCTAGGGGGTAAGGTTTCTCCTTGTGGAGAGTGATATACCAGCTCTGGCATGTCGAGATAAGGAGGCTTATTCGCCGTGCAATGCTCCTCTGGGAAATTTAATATGCAAATTGCCTCTTCAAAAAAAAAAAAGAGGACTTGTACTCTATAGAGCCACATATTGGAAGTAGCTAATCACTGATTAGTGATTTTGTGGTGCAATCAGGAATCAAATTTGTTACCACCGACCTCCCAGAAATGGACTTTTTCAAAGTCTTTTTCTCTGAGGATTTGGCACAAAAACCACCCTTCATCATTTTCCAACTGGAATCCTGTAGACACAGGAGAAATGATGATGATTTGCAGCCTGGTCCTTTTCTTTGGGGATAGTGAAGAAGTTGGAACTTTGGTAATAGTGGAGGGTTGATGTTTTTTATAATACTCCAGTGTTGTGCATGGCCATGACCCATAAACGTTTTGAGGCCATCCAAAAAAATTTTCATTGCAATGATAATTCACAATGTCTTCTCCGAGATGACCCTAACTTTGACTGTCTTCAAAGTTGGGCCAGTCATTGAACACTTCAACAACAAGTTTGCTGAGGTGTACTTGCCCCAAAGGTACATCTGCATGGATGAGTCCCTAATTCATTTTAAGGGAAGGCTCAAATTTCATAAATACCTGCCCAGTAAGAGGGCCAGGTATGGAATTAAGCTGTACAAACTGTGTGAGAGTACATCAGGGTACACCCACAAGTTTAGGGTTTGTGAACGGAAGGACTCCCGTATTGAACCGCCTGAATGCCCCCCTGTCCTGGGAGTGTTTAGGCACATCAGGGGCTCTGCAAAAGCGACATGACACCCGCAGACCATTCCATCAAAGTCTGCATTCCAAAACGTCACTCCTTCCCTTTCGAGCCCTGACGTGCACCCAAACAGTGGTTTTCTCACACATGAGTTATCAGCGTACTCATGAGAAATTGTACAACAAATTTTGGGGTCCTTTTTCTCTTGTGCTCACCACATATCTAAATAAATTACTTGGGGGGTCTAGTTTCCAAAATGGGGTCACTTGTGGTTTTTTTTTACTTTTTAGGCACATCAGGGGCTCTCCAAACTCAACATGACGTCCGCTCTCAATTCCAGCCAATTTTCCTTTCAAAAAGTCAAACGATGATCCTTCTCTTCCGAACCCTGCCGTGCGCCCAAACAGAGGTTTTCCCCCAAATATGGGGTATCAGCGTGCTCAGTAGAAATTGCACAATAACTTTTGGGGTCCAATTTTTCCTGTCAATCTTGTAAAAATAATAAAAATTGTGGCTAAATTATCACTTTTGTGGAAAAAATGTGATTTTTTTATTTTCACGGCTCTACGTTATAAACTTTTGTGAAGTACTTGTGAGTTCAAAATGCTCATTACACATATAGATAAGTTCCTTGAGGGGTCTAGTTTCCAAAATGGGGTCAATTGCAGGGGCTTTCCACTGTTTAGGCACATCATCAGCTCGCCAAACGTGACATGGCATCTGCTAATTATTACAGCAAATTTTGCATTTAAAAAGTCAAATGGCGCTCCTTCTTTTCCGAGCCACGCCCAAACAATTTTTCTCCCCACATATATGGTATCAGTATGTTCAAGAGAAATTGCACTACAAATTCTGTGCTTCATTTTACCTGTTCCCCTTGTGAAAATAATCAAAATTGGGCCTACGTTAAAATTTTACTGAAAAAAAGTTAAATGTTCATCTTTTCCTTCCAGATTACTTCAGTTCCTATGAAACTCCTTAAATGTGGTATTGAGAACTTTGAGGGATGCAGTTTTTAGAATGGTGTCACTTTTTTGCGTATTTTCTGTCATACAGACTCCTTAAAGTCACTACAAATATGATGTGTTTCCTAAAAAAAGGTTTTGTAAATTTTGTTGGAAAAATGAGAAATCGGGCGGGCGTGGCCTTGGCTGCACATGGAGTAAGACAGTCAGGTGAGCTCCTGAGAATTCTCACATAAATCATCTCACACCAACTTTATTCCGCTTATTTTGGAATTATTTACATTAAGGTTTCAACAAACTAACCCTACAAACTGTTTTCAGGCCAATTTTGGTTTTATTTTGGACTTAAATTTGTCTTATTAAGACTGAGCTACATAGCTGAGGTTATTTGGTCCTGTTGAGCCCGCCGTCGCAGAGCCTGGACATTTCCAAATACCACCCAGGACTATAATCTCCCAGGTACCTGTTTGCCTTTTAAGTGTCTGATTTTAAGAACTTTGGGGCCGCCTCAGAATATTCCTGAGGTAAATACCGGGATCCGCTACCTCAAGTGCCTTTCCCTCCTACCGTTCAAGCCTCCCCCCGCCTCACGGCTCTCTGGGGGTCACGCGGTACTGAGGGGTGAATAAAAGTTATCTATATATCACCTAAAAGCCCCCCTAGTATCAGAATATCATCACAAGCTCCTCCGGTGGGAACCGGCGTTACAGATATAGCCGTGCACGTGGCCGCGGTTACTCCCGGTTCTGGCTGACTGCCTGGAGCCGCCAGGTTAAATAACTATCAGCGGGAGTCGGTGTTTCTGTAGACCACGCTTACCACTGCCTCCTGTGACTCTAGAAGCCCTTACCCACCGATGAAATTGACCCGGTCCTTCACCGGTAAAAGCCACGGTTTTCACTGAATCTGCCGTCAAAGTTCAGCAACTAGATTTACTGCTTATATGCGCATGCGCGCACTGTCTTCACTGCTTCACCGCTGACAACGGGACCCGCCTTCTCTTATCTTTAAGCAGCTTCTTCAATAACAGCTAAGTACCAGGTCTGCAGTTTTTGCCCTTAGTATTCAACGGGTCCATTACCCCTGACAGTCCCCCTTAAGTCCTCACGGACCCATAACATTATTATTAAAAACCGCTAATCTTCACATTCTATTGTGCATTACCTATATTTACTCAGCTCTTTTATTAAAGCATATCCTTCAGATTCCTGATTGTTAGCTCATTTTCGGTGATCTGGATCACCTTCTATAATCCTGTGTAGATATTAGTGTGCATTTCTGAGCTTACCCAACTAGTTGCTATTCTGCAATCCCATTTGCCTTTTGATTGGCAGCTAACTAATTCAGCAGCATGAGTCAATCCAAACAAACTAAGCATAAACAAAATAAGCCCACTCCTTTCACCTCATCTATCCCTATTAGGGCAGACAAAGAAAGAGGTCTTGGGCGTCATCCCTCCTCGGACTCCATTAATAGGCTAAGTCCAGTAAGTCCAGATCCCCCCTCAGAAATCCCAATGTCATGGATACTTCGGTCTCCATTAAAAGGAAAACACCAGAGGCATGGGGAGTCCACTCTGCTCCACAAAACGCCCATGATGATGATTGCTCACACGCCTCGTGGTCTTCTTCCTCTAATCCAAGCCCTGAAAAGTCTAGACTAAAATTAGACAACCCTGAGATCAATACCCCCATTAAATAGGGTCAAGACGTTATAGAGTCTTATATGTCCGCCCTGGCAGAGAAAATTAATAATAACCTCAAAATTACACTGGACTCACAGATGCAGATGTTTAAAGACACTTTTGAGTCATTTAATACAAAACTAGACAATCACGAATCCAGATTAGTCTCTATAGAAGGAAAATACGCAGATATTCAAAAGGAAAATTCTCAGATTAAGGCAGATCTGCTCCACATCAAAAACAAATTGGCCGACCTGGAAGACAGGTCCAGGTGCAATAATATTAAGATTAGGGGCATCTCTGAATCAATATTACCCAGTAACCTCGAGGACTATGTCAAGAAAGTCTTTAAAAAAATCGATTCCACTTTGTCTGCCCATGACCTCATTATTGACCGTATACACAGGCTTCCAAAGCCTTCACACATCTCTAAGGATTCTCCAAGAGACACCATTCTTCGGATCCACTTTTTTCATATTAAAACTCTTCTCCAGGATAAAGTGAGACTTACTGGCTGATTTCCAGAACCTTATTCTCACCTGAAATTTTATGCTGACCTATCCAAAGCCACCATAGACAGCAGAAAAGCTTTCAAAGGCATCACTTCTACTTTAAGAGACAATAACATTCAGTATAAATTGGGTTTCCCCCTGAAGATCCTGATACATCTTAATGGAAAGACTTCAGTCCTGTTTACTCCAGAAGAAGGCGACAGGTTCCTCGATTCCCTACACATCAAACAAAAAGCCAAACCTGCTTCCTACGCCGACGCAAGACCCACTACTTGACTGGTCTTCACTTCTGGAACTAATTTTGGGTAACCTTGTGTTTATGGCTTTGCTAGATGTTGTTAAATATTAATTATTGGTTATGGATTTATTCTACACTCAATTCTGTACTGAGCACATTAACGTTCGCTGACATTACAGATGCTATTTCTGTATGGTAGAGTGTCATCTCCATATACAGAGACCACGTGATCTAAGGGACGTATTTATAATGGCTTGCACTCTCTATACAGACACATGGGACAAGGACTATGATGAATGAACATCCAGCTGCCATGTAACCACGTGTTGCTTCTCTGAGACACTCCTGACAGAGACAGAAGGTCATTTTTACCATTCAAGACATCAAGGAAGATGTGTACACGCTTTACTATGGACAAATGGACAATCTCTACGTAACTATTTCACTCATTTTATGTTTTCCTGTAATGATGTTTTTTTGGTAAACAGTCCAATAAACCACTACATTTTTTTTTATAAGAAACGTGACGTTTTCTTTAGAAGTATCGCATCTGGTAACAAGTCCTGGAAAAATATATGAAATTAAGCATTTTTAACAGATGTTTATCTTTTCTCTCTTTACATGCTCTGGTCTCTGTTGTGACTTTATGTTTGTTTGGCTAATTAAAGTTCTTAATTTTTTTTTCTCTCCTCCCAGTTTGTTGGTCCTTTAAATCCCTTTCCTTAGCATATATGAGGATGTCTCATGGTATGCTCTCACGCAAACTTTCCCCCCCAAGTTCAAGTTCAAGTAGAGTCTGCTGGAGCGGCCTACTTCTAGTGGTCCTTGGAACAACCGGCGAGCTTGTTCTGATATCTTCTGTTTTTAGTTCTAATTTAAGGTTTATTTGTATATACAAAGGCTTATTCTCACCTTGGTTTGCTTTCTTTTAGCATGTCAATCAAATTGGTTACATACAAAGTCAGGGGCCTTAACAGTCCGAGGAAACGTTTTACTATACGGAATGAAATCAATAAGATGCATGCTGACGTTGTATATCTCCAAGAGATGAAATTTAAGTTTAACTCCCATCCCAGTTTTGAGGATAAAAATTTTCCCTATATATACGAATCCTCTGGACCTAAAAGGAAGGCTGGAGGCTTTACCCTCATCAGAAATTCAATAACCTTTGAGTTTTTAGAAGAAGTTAGAGACGCGTCGGGTCACTATCATATTTTGGTTGGTAAACTAAATAACTCAATATACACGATTGTCAACACATATGTTCCGGTGAAACGACAACTTCGATTCCTTAACAAGCTTATAACTAGAATTAATGCAATTAGAAAAGGATCGCTCATTCTTACAGGAGACTTTAATATGGTTCCTAACCACCAATTAGACTCTTCTTCCCCGAAACGACCCCAATCTGAATCTCTCAACAATTAGCTTTATTCTAATGAATTATTTTACACCTTCCATTGCCGGAACTCCACCTCTGTCGAATACATCCACTTCTCTAACCCTCATCATTCAGCCTCCAGGATTCATCTAATCTTAACCGATATTTTCTTTCTCCCAAAATTCTTGACAACTTCAATTTTTCCCAAAACAATTTCAGATCATGCCCCTGTTGGAGCAGAATTTGTAGATGGCCCAGCTTATAATAAACAGTTGTGGAAATGCAATTGTTCCTCATACATAACCCAACTATAAAATCCGAAGTTTCTTCGGCCATTTCCTATTACTTTAAAGAAAATAATGCCGACCTCATGAGTCCTTTTTCATGTTGGAATGCCCACAAGGCTGTCTTACAGGGTAAATTAATGCAAATATCCTCAAGAATCAAGAAATCAAATAGAGACAAAATATTAGCCCTTCAAAATTCAATCCGATCTAAAGAATTATCCTTTACTACCGTGACTAACCCTGATCTTCCCTTCAATCTGAATGGAGCTTAGGTCCTTAATATTCTCCTTTTAAGTCCTCCAAGTTCAAACAATACGCTAATCTCAATCGTCCTTCCCAATACATGACGAATAGGCTCAGGAGTCTTAGGCGTAGGCATAGGATCGATGCTATATCCTCATCTAATGGCATCCTTCGCTATCACCTCCAAGATATTGCGAACTCTTTTGCAAATGTTTTCCACAACCTCTACAATCTTAACCTGGTTTCTCCCCTATCTCAGCCGAACCGATTGGATATCCAAACCTTCCTAGCCTCTATAAATCTCCCTAAATTAGACCCCAAAGCCGTGGACTTACTATCTTCCCCATTTACGGACTCAGAAATTTTAGACACCATAAAGCTCCTAAAGCCCTTCAAATCTCCTGGTCCAGACGGATTCACAAATGATTATTATAGAACGTTTGGTGATCTCCTAGCCCCGCATTTAAATAAAATATTTAATTCTGCCTCAAATTCTTGTTCCTTTCCGAAAGAATTGTTAGAGGTCACAGTGGTACTCATCCCCAAAACCAATTTAGACCCAACCCAAATGAGAAATTATCGGCCAATATCATTAGTTAATACAGACATTAAGATTTATGCCAAAACTTTAGCAACTAGATTGAATCAATTCCTCCCCAAATTGATACATAACGATCAAATTGGTTTTGTTCCCAACCGTCAATCTGTGGACGGCACACGGAGGTTAATCAACTTGATCAAACTAATCAATTCCAAAAAATCAAAAGCCGCTATTATATTACTGGATGCCTAGAAGCCATTTGATCGCCTCAACTGGGAGTACCTGCTTGAAACCCTTTGTAAATTTGGCTTTCATTCAAAAATCTTGTCTAGTATCTCGACCCTATATTCTCACCCGATTGCAAAAGTCTACGTCAATAATCATCTGTCCCCATCCTTCAATATCTCGAACGGAACATGGCAGGGATGTCCACTCTCCCCCAACCTTTTTGTATAAGCCATTGAGCCATTGGCTCAACTAATCAGAGACGACCCTAACATTTATGGAATCCAGACAGGTGCTAGAGATTATAAAGTTAGTCTCTTTGCAGATGACATCATTTTAACAGTCCTTAACCCCTCCACATTCTGTAAGGCTCTCCAAATTTTACTCTCACAATTCTCCAGAGTTTCCCACTTCAAGATTAATGATTCTAAGTCGACAATCCTGCCTATGAATATACACCCATCTCTCATTGAAGACATCAAACAGTCGTTTACGTGGAATTGGACAACCAACCACATCACCTATTTAGGCCTAAGATTCTCTAGTTCTATTTCCTCCCTGATCCCATTAAACCTAACCATTATTAACAAATTTATTGCTGAGGATATGTCTTCATTTAGAGACAGGGGACTCTCCTGGTTGGGGTAGAATTATCACTTTCAAATCATACATTCTTCCAAAAATTCTATACTTGTTTCGTTCACTGCCTCTTCCAATTTCAGTCCCTTACCTAACGAACCTACAAGCCCAGATTAATAACTTTATCTGGGGCCATAAAAAAGCAAGGACTACCTCTCATATCCTTTACAATAGCAAGAGATTTAGGGGAGCTGGTTTACCAAATATTTCGGCTTATCATATGTCCTTCCTCATCAAACAAAGCCTCTTTTGGTGGCCCCTTCCAGACCCTCCTGCCTGGTATGAATTGGATTGTCACATTAACAAAAATATTCCACCATATCATTTACTACTCGATTCAATTCTCAATTAAAAAAGGCCCCCCTTCTTTTCATCCCATATTTGACGCTACACTGGCTGCCTGGAAAACATTTTCTAAACAAAAAAGAGGTAGAACAAATTAACCTTCCATAAAAATCTCCCTCTCCACTTAATCTGCTCCTTATACCACACAGCACTCGATCCCATTTGGGCTGAACATGACGTTAAAAAACTCAAGGACTTGGTCAATGATTCTAGTGTTATCCCTTTCTCCCAAATCAAAGATAAATTTAAAGTCTCCGCTTCTTCATTCCTCCAGTATCTCATGTTGAAAGATTTGATTGAGCTATCCCTTGCATCTAAACCAAGCTTATCTGAGCCTGCCGCCAACCTTATTACCAACGTTAATCATAAAATTTTTTGGAGCACCTCTTACATTTATATGTGGCTCAATAAAAGTCATGTATTCATCAAGGCCTATAACTTTCTAAAATGGGAACAAGAGTTACATATATCCCCAAGTCCGGAGGAGTGGGAGCAGGCTTGTTTTATTTCCTACTCCGCTTCTATCTCTATGTCGCTCCAAGAAACTCACTATAAAATACTAACTCGTTGGTATTATACACCAGTCTGACTCTCTCGGATTAATCCAGAACACTCCTCATCCTGCTGGAGAGGTTGTGGCCAATATGGCAGTTTGCTTCATATACTCTGGTACTGTCCCTATATTAGGCCTTTTTGGAAAGATATTGCGTCTCTAATTAATTCATTACTCACAAAACCCATTACTCTATCTCCGCAACTAACTCTTTTATCCTTAGACTCGGAGGGAATTGCTCATTCCTCTATTCCTTTGGTGGTTCATGTTCTTCTAGTAGATAGGCAACTAATTGCCTTCCATTGGAAGAGGCCTGACCCTCCTGCTATCCAAGACGTCATTGACAGAATGACCCTCCATAAAGCCTTCGAGCACAAATTAGCTGTGCTACATAATAACCTAGCTAGATTTACGCAAAATAGGTCCAGCTGGATACCTTTATTCCCTTAAAAGTATATTCAGATAAGGCATATTATTTTGTCTTTTTTGATTATTGGTTAATATTTATAATATTGCCTTTGTAGTCATGTAGCATGTGTAATGCCTGTATAAATTAATATGTTATTTTCCTGTTAATTGGGGCGCAAGGTCCACTTGGTCCCTTCTTTCCTTATTGCCTTTCCCCTTCCCGGTCCCTCCCCTTCTCCCTCCCTCCCTATTGTTACATAAATCCTTAATAAAAATTTTGGAAAAGGAAAAATGAGAAATCGCTGGTCAACTTTAACCCTTATAACTTCCTAATAAAAAAAAATTTTGTTTAAAAAATTGTGCTGATGTAAAGTAGACATGTGGGAAATGTTATTTATTAACTATTTTGTGTGATTTATCTCTCTGATTTAAGTGCATAAGAATTAAAAGTTTGAAAAGTGCAAAGTTTTCAAACTTTTCGCCAAATTTCCATTTTTTTTCACAAATTAATGCAAGTCATATCGAAAAGTTTTACCACTATCATGAAGTACAATATGTCGTGAAAAAACATTCTCAGAATCAGTGGGATCCGTTGAAGCGTTTCAGAGTTATTGTCTCATAAAATGACAGTGATCAGAATTGTAAAATTTGGCCTGGTCATAAAGATGCAAACAGCCTTGGGGGGATAAAGAAGTTAAATATTAGACAAAGATAACACAAGTAAACACAAAATGCAGTTTTTAAATGAAGTTCTTTATTATTGAGGGAAAAGGAAAATCAAACCTACAGGGCCCTGTGTGAAAAAGTGTTTGCCCCCTAAGCCTAATAACTGGTTGGGCCATCTTTAGCAACAACAACTGCAATCAAGCATTTATGATAACTGGCAATGAGTCTTTTACAGCACTCTGGAGGAATTTTAGCCCACTCATCTTTGCAGAATTGTTGTAATTCAGTCACATTGGAGGGTGAAGGTTTTCTGAACATGAACCACTTTTTTAAGGTAATGCACAGCATCTCAATTGGATTAAGGTCAGGACTTTGATTAGGCCACTCTAAAGCATAAATTTTGTTTTTCTTAAGCCTTTCAGAGGTGGACTTTCTGATGTGTTTTGGATCATTGTCCTGCTACATAACCCAAGGGTGTTTCAGCCTGAGGTCACGAACAGATGGCCGGACATTCTCTTTCAAGAATTTTTGGTAGACAGTAGAATTCATGGTTCCATTTAACACAGCAAGTCTTCCAGGTCCTGAAGGAGCAAAACAGCCCCAGACCATCACTCTACCACCACCATATTTTACTGTTGGTATGATGTTCCTTTTCTGAAGTGCTGTGTTACTTCTACGCCAGATGTAACGAGAAATAGACCTTCCAAAAAGTTAATCTTTTGTCTCGTCAGTCCACAGAGTATTCTCCAAAAAATCTTGAGGATCATCAAGATGTTTTCTGGCAAAACTGAGACAAGCATTTATGTCCTTATTTGTCTTGAATGTGTGAAGAGTTTTATAGATCCATACGAGTCCGTGAACTGTTGTGAATATGCTGGAGGCGGCTTCTGAGCTGGGGCTCCCTCCGGTGGTTGCTGAGGGTAATGAACTGATTACTGAATGGCCTTCAGCTGGCGCTGAATGGTAGGATATAAGTGGCCTTAGTTCCCAGCAGCCTTGCCAGTTACCAATTGTCTTGCTTGAAGCACTGCTAATTTCCTGCTCTCCTTCAGATAAGTGTTTGCTGTTTTTTTTTTTCCTCTGTTTGATTTTCTCTGCTGGTTTGCTGCTTGCAGTGCTCTGCAGCCTGTCCCCTTTTGGGGGTCTGGTGCTGCAATTGTGCTCGTTTGTGTCTGCACTTTTGCTTTGCTCCTTTGTTACTTTTTATTTGCTGAATAGCGTTTTGTTACACCAGAGATCTGATTTAGGTGGATGAGATCGTGTGATCTCAGGTTTTTTGGCAATCAGAAGTGTTGGTATTTTTGTTAGGGTTTTGTTGGATTGCAGTCAGAATTCTTTCCTGTACTTTTCTGTCTAGACAGATTGGGCCCCAGCGTTTGCTCATTCTATTTTCTGTCTGTGTCCGTGCTTTCTTGTCTAACCGCCATTACATGTTTGGGGGCTTCCTATTTTCTTTGGGGATCTGCTCCGGGGCAGATAGCTTTCATCTTTCTGCCTTTAGGTGTAGTTATCTCTCAGGCTGTGACGAGGCGTCTAGGATCACCGTAGGAACGCTCCACGGCTACTTCTAGTTGTGTGGTTAGTTTAGGTTACTGCAATCCAATAGGTTCCAGCCTCTCTGGTGTATTACCGCTTTAGCTATTTTTTGCTATTTCTCCTCAGTTCCCAAAAGATAACAGTGTACCGTCCAATAAAAAAAAAAATCTTGCAGCATAAGGACATTTCACATGAATGTGAGAATACAACCTAAGAGATTTTAGAAATAACATTATCACTCCAAATCATACACTGTCGATACTTACATCCAATGACGGCTGACGTCGTTTTCTGCTGTTTCTTCTCCATCTGGTTAGATCTTCATTTCGAGAACCATAAATTCACCTTAAAAATATATCTTTAATCTTCAAAATACCCATGTGGGTATTTTCGTACCCCACAATTAACCCCTTAACCCACAGAGGTATTTTCGTTTTTGTTTTTTTCTCAACTTCTTCCCAGAATCATAACTTTTTTATTTTTTGGTCATTATGGCCATGTGAGGGCTTGTTTTTTGCGGGACTAGTTGTACTTTTGAACAACATCATTATTTTTAACTTATAGTGTACTGGAAATGGGAAAAAACTTCCAAGTGCAATGAAATTGCAAAAAAAGTGCAATCAAACAGTTATTTTTTTTTACCTTGTTCACTAAGTGCTTAAACTGACCTGCCATTATGATTCTCCAGTTCACAGACACCAAACATATCTAGGTTCTTGCTTCTCTAGGTGGTGAAAAAAAATTCCAAAGTTTTTCCAAAGAAAAAAAAAAATTGTGCCATTTTCTGATACCCATAGTGTCTCCATTTTTCGTGATCTCTGGTTCGGTGAGGGCATTTTTGGAGCGTGCCAAGCTGATGTTTTTAATGATACCATTTTGGCGCAGATAGCTTCTTTTATCGCCTGTTATTCCATTTTAAAAAGGATTTCTGGCATTTTTACTTTTTTTCTCATTGCATCGTTTAGCAATCAGGTTAATTCTTTTTTATATTTATAGATCGGACGATTCTGAATGCGGCAATACAAAATATGTGTATGCTTGTTTTTTTATTGTTTTATTGCGTATGGGTGGTGATTTTAACTTTTATATTTTTGTAATATTTTTTAAAACTTTTTTTTTTACTTTTGGCATGCTTCAATAGTCTCCATGGGAGACTAGAAGCTGCCATAATCCAAATGGCTCTGCTACATACAGGCGATGATCAGATTGTCTGTATGTAGCAGAATTGTTCACTTGCTATGAGCACCGACCACCAAGCGGCGTTCATAGCAATCTGACAATGAAAACAATGGAGGTCTGCTGGAGACCTCTGGTTGTCATGCCAATCCATTGGCAACCCGCGGTCATGTGACACAAGCGCCGATGGGTGGGATTTTCGGCGTACTTGCCGGAAGAGCGAGTTAAATGCCTCTGTGACAGGTTAACAGCCGCTGGTGGATTGCAATTCCACCCGCGGCTGCTAGAGGCACATGTCAGCTGTTTAAAACAGCTGATGTGCCGGAAAAGATGTTGGCTCAGCACTGGAGCCCTCTTCAAATGGAGGGAGTCCCACATTGGCGTATTATTACGCCCAATGTTGGAAAGTTAATATACTATTAGCCATGCACCAATCAAAAAATAAAGTGATAAGCAGTACTATTCCCCCATTACCTATCATCTCCATCATCCTATAAATACAAATTATTTAGTCTCTTTGACTCTCCCCAATTAACTTTAAGGCTATGCGCACACGCTGCATTTTTGTTACGGAAAACATGCAAGGTTTTACACTAAAAACAAAGTGACTGAGATCCCTGAAGTGTCATGCACACGTTGCTTATTTTTTTCTTGCAGATTTGCAGTAAATTAAAATCTGCATAATGTAAATTCTTGCAGCGTATTAAACTTCATATTAATGAGTGGGGGAAAATACGCAACAAAAGCATGTAAAAAATGTGGAAAAAAATGTATTTTACGTAGCGTTTTTCCTGCCAACACATTAGGATATGCAGCAGATCCTGATTATGTGAACATAACATTTATCCCTGTCCTCTGTTCCCCCCATTTATTATAAGTCCTTATTACCATCATAATGAATTTGGGGGTGGAAGAAGACATTATCAGGTACTTAACATTAACATCCTTGGTCACCTCCCAATTCCCTGATATAAGTCCCTAATAGCATCTTCTCCCACCTTTCAATTCATTGCAAAGTGTCCTATGCACCTTATCGCCTCCTCTCCTACTCTCCAATACATTTTAAGTCCCTGATAGTGTCATAATGAATTGTGATATGGGGGAAGACGCTATCAGGGACTTAACACCATCTTCCACCACCCAATTCATTTTACATCCATATCTAAAATCCTCCTCCCGCGTTCATAAGTCCATTGTAAGTACCCCTTACTCCCATCCCGATCCCCACCTCCTCATTGTCCGCTCCCCCACATCCCTCATGTTGTTTTCTCCCCCACATCACTCATACTGTCCTCTCCCCCACATCCGTCATACTGACCTCTCCCCCACATCCCTTATATTGTCTTCTCTCTCACATCCCTTATATTGTCCTCTCTCCCACATCCCTCATATTGTCCACTCCCCTGTCCATTCATTCTTCACCAACACCACTTCTTTCTTTCATTGTCAGCAACTTTCTAAATGACACAGGCACGTGTGACGTGCTTACCCTCATATTGTCCTCTCCCCAGTTCCCTCATATTGTCTTCTCCCCTACATCCCTCATATTGTCTTCTCCCCCACATCCCTTATACTGTCCTCTCTCCAACATCCCTCATGTTGTCCTCTCCCCTGTCCATTTGTCGTTCACCAACATCACTTCTTTCTTTCCTTGTCAGCAACTTTCTAAATGATACAGGCAGGCATGACGTGCTTAAGTCATCAAGGCACATGCGCCTGTGTTACAGAAAGCGCCGGGCAGGAAGCTGGGATGGATTCCTGCGGCTCTGCTGCCATTTTCTCCTGTATGTAGCAGAGCTGTAGGATCGCTCCCTGCCCAGCACACCGCAGAATGGATCCATCAGCAATCTGTTGCCAAAAAAGTTGTGTAGACACCACTTTTTAGTCAGTTTATAAATAACTGATCTCTACTGGATCCGTTAATAAGTGGACTAGCTGATTACTGCTAGATCTGTTCTAACTGATGATTACTTGACATGTAAATGTAGCCTTAGTCTGACCTCTACTCATTGCATACTCACGTCTGGCATTCTGCTCCTAGCCTTTGTTACACTTTTTCCCTACAATAATGTTTTTAATTATTAATGCACCATTTCATTTGTATTGACGGTCCCTTCCTTTATTCTTACTTGGCTACATTTAATGTAAAATGATATATCCATTTTAAGATAAATCAATATATTAAAACCTTCATTATGTATATAGCTTTAAAGTTAGGTTTGAAACAATTTATTTCAATTTCCTTTTAGTCAGAAATGGATTAATTTGCAATGCCCTTTGTTATGTGAGTCCCTTGTTTCTTAAAGATGTTTTAAAAAGTAAATAACAAAAATGCAGCAGTAGCACAATGAGTAGAGATAAGCAAACCTTTCAAGGTTCGGTTAGGGGAACGTCCCGATGTTCGCCAAACATGTTCGCTGAATAATTCATCAAACATAGCCAAACCCCATTGAAATCAATGGGAGGCAAAACCAAACATAAGATAGAGACCCAACTTGGAGTCTTCACATTTCAAAAAACTATTGTCAGACACCACTAAAGTAGCATCAATTTACACAGAGTGGAAATAGTATAATTGCATAGCATTTTGACAACTTCTGTTACCGGACGGGCTACTAGACTCCCTTTTCTTTGGCAGCCGCACAGCGATATTATTATTATTATTTATAGTTAGAGCGCCATTTATTCCATGGCGCTTTACATGTAAAAAGGGGTATACATAATAAAAACAAGTACAATAATATTAACCCTTTAGTGACAGAGCCAATTTGCTACTTAATGACCAAGCCAATTTTTACAATTCTGACCACTGTCACTTTATGTGGTTATAACTCTGGAACGCTTTACGGATCCCGCTCATTCTGAGAATGTTTTCTCGTGACATATCGTGCTTCATGTTAGTGGTAAAATTTCTTTGATACGACTTGCGTTTATTTATGAAAAAAATGGAAATATGGCAAAAATTTTAAAAATTTTGCAATTTTCAAACTTTTAATTTTTATGCCCTTAAATCAGAGAGATGTCACAATTTTCTTTTGTTAGAAAGTTATAAGGGTTAAAAGTTGACCGCGATTTCTCATTTTTACAACAAAATTTACAAAAGCATTTTTTTAGGCACCACCTGAAGTGAGTTTTGAGTCAATATAACAGAAAATACCCAAAAGTGACACCATTCTAAAAACTGCACCCCTCAGAGTGTGCAAAACCACATTCAAGAAGATTATCAGGTGCTTCACGAGAACTAAAGCAATGTGGAAGGAATAAATGAACATTTTACTTTTTCACAAAAAATTTACTTTGGAACCATTTTTTTTTCACAAGGGTATCAGGAGAAAATGGACCACAAAATTTGTTGTGCAATTTCTCCTGAGTACGCCGATACCCCATATGTGGGGAAAAGCCATTGTTTGGGTGCATGGCAGGGCTCAGAAAGGGAGCACTATTTGACTTTTTGTACGCAAATTTGGCTGGAATCAATGGTGGCGCCATGTCACGTTTGGAAACCCCCTGATGTACCTAAACAGTGGAAAGCCCCCAATTCTAACTCCAACTCTAACCCCAACACACCCCTAACCCTAATCCCAACCTTAACCATAACCCTAACCCCAACACACCCCTAACCCTAATCCCAACCCTAACCATAATTGCAAACCTAACCCTAACACATCCCTAACCCTAATCCCAACCCTAACCCTAATCCCAACCCTAACAATAGCCCCAACCCTAACCCTAACTTTAGCCCCAATCCTAACCCTAACTTTAGCCCCAACATTAACCCTAACTTCAGCCCCAACTCTAACCCTAACCCTAACTTTAGCCCAACTCACTTTAGCTTAACTCTAACTCTAATGGGAAAATAGAAATAAATATATTTTGTTTACTTTACTATTTTTCCCTAACTTAGGGGGTGATAAAGGAGAGTTTGATTTACTATTTTTTTATTTTGATCACTGTGATCAAAATGAACCAAAAGGAAAAAATCTTGTTGCCGGGTGCCAGCCGGCAGATCTCGGTGGGCGCACTGCGCATACACCCGCCATTTTCTTCCCAGAAGAAGATGCTAGCAGCCATGGGGGGATGCAGGAAGGCCCAGGGACATCAGGAGGTACCGGGTGGGATCAGGGGACCTTATTTCGCTCTCTTCTAATGTGCAATCACATCAGAGGAGAGAGAAATTAAATGGGAAATCGGACCTTTTTTTGCTGTAGTCGTTATACCGTTACTAACGGTGATCGGATCACCGGGGACGGTAAAAATTGACCTGAATCATGTTCTCTGGGGTCTCGATTACCCCCAGCATCCAAGACCCCGGAGAATTTCCGACTCTGGGGGGGCACTATACCATTTTTCCTCAGCGCCGTTAATTAAAGTGCACCTGTCACCTCTTTTTGCTGCTTTAAAATGCGGCCACTGCCTTTCAGAGCTTATCTACATTATCTTATTCTATAATGCTGTAGATAAGCTCCCAGTCAGACCTGAAAGATAAGAAAAAGAGGTTTTATTGCCTCTCTGACCTTTCCCGGTGCCTGCGCACTGCAGTACTTTGCTCTGCCCTCAACAGGGCAGATCAGTACGCCTGCACAGGAGTGTGACACAAAGCAAGCAGGAGGACGACATCGCATGAAGATGGGAGGCGCCAGACCTGGACCTGCGACACCCATCAGACCGGACAGCATCGGCCGCCCCCCGGGGTAAGTACAATAAAACTTATTTTTATTATATTTCAGGTCGGACCGAGGGCTTATCTACAGCATTATAGAATTATAGAATGCTGTAGATAAGCCCTGAAAGGCAGTGGCAGCATCATATAGCGCCAAAAAGAGGTGACAGCTTCCCTTTAAGTACCCATTACTGCCGGCTTTAAAAGGCGTATCGGCGGTCATTAAGGGGTTAAACAATAAAAGTCACAGACTGGTATTGGAGCAGAGACAACCCTGCCTGTGAGGGCTCACAGTCTATAAGGGCTGGGTGAGTATACAATAGGTGAGGGTAGAGCTGCTTTTGTATACGATTGTGGGAAGAGGAGTTAAGAGGGGTGTAGAGAAGGAAATCTTGTGAGGATTGGTGGTTGCGCACATGTAAATACCGGGAGACTAGGTCACAGATGTATGGTGGAAACAGGTTGTGAATGGCTTTATATGCCATGGTTAGGGTTTTGAACTTGAGTCTCTGGGTAATGAGGAGCCAGTGAAGGGATTGATACAGAGGAGAGGCCATGGAATAATGGGTGGATAGGTGGATTAGTTGGTCAGTAGAGTTTAGGATAGATTGGAGGGATGCGAGACTGTTAGAAGGGAAGGATAAAAGCAGGAGCTTGCAGTAATCGACGCATGAGATAATAAGTCCATGGACTGGGGTTTTTGCAGATTCTTGACTAAGGAATGTATACAGTAGATCTGGGAAATATTTTTGAGTTGTAGTCGGCAGCAAGTAGAAATGGCATGGATATGTATGTGAAGACACGAGGGTCAGCGGGTACCTAAGGGCCCCCGTCACACATAGCGACACACCAGCGATCCTGACAACGATATGCACTTGTCAGGATCGCTGGTGTGTCGCTACATGATCGCTGCAGAACTGCCAAACAGGCGCCTTTAATCGCTTCAGCAGGGCGCTGGTGATGGCTCTATTTTCTGTGCTTGAAAAAGGTCTTTTGACCGAAACGTCGCCACAGGAGGCAGAATAAATTAAAGACTTATTTCTTCACCACGGTCTGGGGCGCTGTCTCTTTTTTTCTATTGTCATGGAATTTTTCCAGGTTGGACTCCTTGGTATTTGACGTGCGCCTCAGGAACTTTGTCTATAGGATTTTGACATTTGAGAGGTGCGGTTTAACCTTCTTTGTTTTAATAGCTCAATTTCTGTCTGTTGGAAGTGCTAGAAGTCGTCTAGTTTATTCTTGGAGCCTCTTGGAGGATTGCTGGCATGATCTCTCAAGCTAAGTGTATTCACTCTTTTGTCTTCCTGCTCTGTCTTTAGTTGTTGTGGGGGCTGACTAGTGCTCACCCCGTCCCCTCACTATCCAGGGCATATCGCTAGGGGCAGTCAGGGTTTTGGTTACTGCTCAGCGATAGGTTTGAAACCTATCTAGGGATGTGAGGGCAGACAGGGTGTTGTCAGATCTGTCTAGGGGGTCTCCATTACCCCCTTTCCTAGTGTTTGTGCCCCTCTTCTCATTATTGTGCACCTAGCTTCTCTCTCACTCAGCGTGACAATAGCAGACAATAAATTGTAGGAGCTGATGTAAGAGACAAAGATTAGCCATTTTAACCTACAAAAAGAGTCAACATTTCAGACTCTTGACCAACTGAAGAACAAACACATAAATTCAAAAGTCAACATTTAAATAACAGTCAATGACTAGTGTTGAGCGATACTGCTCGGTATCGAAAAATATC
>VIAB01001546.1:142534-154881 GCA_009801035.1 Oophaga pumilio
TATATATAGTGGTATTGTTAATTTCTGTTGTGTTTGTGCTCTTTTTTAGAGATGTGAGTTGCTAATCTTAGTGCAAACATAAATGTAACCCAAAATAGAAAACATATTGGTGCAATGAAGCAATAATTCAGAACAGACACAAAAAATGATAAATGTAACAAAAGAGTTCTAAGAGAATGACTACACTATGGGCGGACCTGAAATATTGTACCAAACTTCGTCTGACCACAGATCAGACATTTAGCAGATTGAGTTCGTAGCAACCAATATTTACATGCTGCTGAATGGGGAGGTGGTTACAGATGGCTGTGTGAACAGCTGCTGGAATAACACACACTAAAAATGACTTTGTCCTGACGTCAGCACGACTATTTATGTTTACGATAACTAAACAAGCGAGGTTGGAAAATAACCTGTAAATTCTAACAATGTAAGAACTTTCCTCTGTTACGTTCAACATGTTTTATTGATTACCACACTGAGTGCAATTTGCAACAGAGAAAAAAATATACAATTTTTGGATTTATCTAATACTGCTATCTAATATTTCTCACCTCTTTTATTGGAAGAGAAATTTAGAAAAAAAATGTGCAACTTTTTGGGTTAGCTTTGCTAACCTTTTAAAGTGTCACTTACATGGTTTACCATTTAGAAGGAAGATATCATTAAAAATGCCATACTGTTTAAATAATGTTTTTATGTAAATATTTTGTTAAATAGTTGGTAATTTTTTTTACATATCATGATTTGTATTAAATAAAAAAATCAGGTAATTTTCTCTCTAGGGCTATTTTAGACTCTTGCTTGTTCTTTCAGTAAATCCACATGTACAATAGCAGCAATAGACTGACTATCTGACTATCTTTTGTATTGAAACATCTGATGAACGTGTTCAAAGGTCATTGTGCAGGGAGGGGAAGCAGGTTAGATGTGACGTTACCTAACTGGTGAATGCTGTTGTCAACTTTGTACAGAGATGTTACTTATGGTAATTCTGCCTGTGATAATAGTGAGATTTATATAATTAACAGAAAGTTGTAGTCTGAACTAGCACTAGCCCCCTTTGAGAAAAACAAGATTTTTAATTTTTTTTGTAATACAGATTCTGATTTGAAAAAAAGAAACATTGATCAAATAATCTGACATGTAACACATAATTTGATGTAAATAACAGGTAATTTTTTATTATGCATTCTCTTTAAGGTAGTGCCTCATTACAGAGGTGCTGTCTAAACCAAAATGTCAGTCAACCAGAATAAAGGTGCATTTAAACTGGTCGATCTCGCCCCGTTAATGGTTTTCTATATAGAAACCAATAGTCACTCGTGTCTGTTGTTCAAGTACATGACCTTTCCATATTTTCTTGGGAGATAACACGTACTCATTATAGTCTATGGGGCTATTCACATATTTTTTTTGATTAACCCTTCATCTTCTGTAAGCATAACAAATTGTTCTCTCCACTTGTTTAAACTTCAAATGTGCCTTCATCAGAGATTATCTTTTCTATAATCAAGTTTGCCTTTTCATCTCTGCTGCCAGAAGCTATGCCTTTGTTTGCTAATTAACCCTTCGTCTGCTGTAAGCATAATAAACTTTCCTGTGGTCTTTACATTACAAATATTGCTCCAATTCCTGGACATCTTCAGCTTCTGTGTTCGTCTACTCCACTGGCTCTGTGCCTTCTGTTGTGTCCTGCTTCTTTTGTCTGCCTGTTCAAGGTGCCATCTGGCAAGTCCTGTCTACTGAGCCATCACCTTTGGTCCCTGTGTTCACCCTGAAGTGCGGCTAAGTGAATCCACCTCACAAATTGAATCCAAACACTAAAGACGCTGTGCCAATTTGCATTTTTTTTTTTGCAAAAGAGAAAATCACTGATGATAAAAACTGACCGAACACTGATAAAAATTGGACTGTTTTTTATGTCTGAATGATGCCTAACACTGAGCTTTCTCAAGGCTTGATGCTGTATATTTCCTTATTTCTACCGCATAGGAAGAAGTTTAGATTTGATGCAATTATATTATTAGCAAATGGTAAATTTGCCTACAAGAGGTAACTGGTTAATTAGATGGAGATTGCCTCCTGAACTGCTGGAGAATCAACAAGCGCCTTAATGTTGAATGTCCTTTTAGGAAGTCAATATCTCAAATGATAAAATTCAGTAGTAAAAACGAGTTTTATACAGTACTTTATAAAATCCCTCTGCTGGTTAGGAACTGATTGTATATCCTACTACATGACACTTCTTCTACGGTCACACTACTGTATTTTTGATCCAAGTGCTGTCCGTTGATAAACTGACAGCACTCAGACCAATGCTAATCAGTGGGGCAGTGCAAATGAACAATTTTTTTCACTGATCAAATCTGTGTGTAAAAAAATTGCAGCATGCACAAGTTTCTCCCGTAAATGAAATGCTATTCACCCATTTAGGTCTATGGGTGCGTAAAAAAAAATCTAATGGCTTATGGAGCCACAGTGTAGCATCCAATTTTTACGGATACATTGCAATTCTGTAAAATATGAAACTGTATATAGTCTAGTAAATGATTAATATCTGCTGCAAGAACAATATATGGGCCCATAACAGTCCAATAACTCATCATAATGCACAATTCCACTTACTTTGGAGATGGCAGTGAACCTCATTTACCTCTTAGGTCCCTGTGTGGCTGTACAGGTTGCACCAATGATAAGTCCGCCACTGGTAAGTACTAAAAAATCATGCCATCGACAGATATTTTTTAAAACAAAGATAAAATTACCAATTCCTTTAAACATGAATGTGTATCATATCATCACTTTTACATCACAAACAATATATAACCCAATTCGGACTTACATTTCTAGTTATTTTGCTGATAGAAGAGAAACCTACATGAGTTAAAAGATTACATTTTTATTATTAATGCGATAAAAACAAACACATGTAAAAAAACAACATAAATAAATACACAGTGCCCAGTATGGGGAACCCAAATCCAAACCAGAACTAATATACTATCATAAAGTGCCAGTAAATGGCCTTAAGTATAATAAAAATATAAGTATAATATATAATATTAATATGATATAATGTATATAATATAATGTAACATACTGTAAGTATATAAAAAATTATCAGACCGGAATAGAACATGGTGAAAAATGGACTGAGTGTTTGGATGGATTAGGCGTCCCTGACGTACGGTTCGCCCTTAGCTTCTTCAAGTGGCACCACGTTTTTAATCAGGTATGACAATTTTGAAATTACCTATTACTCCTGCATCTATGGATAGCATTATTGGATTTACCTTACATCCGTTGGCCTGGTATTAACCACAACACCAAGGAACGCTATTTACTCCCACACCTCATACATAGGCTATACTGCTGTATCCATAGCTCCATCTGTATCTCTGTTGTGTGGACTATTAGGTTTTGTTCATTGAATTTGTTCCACATATATTATATTTAGGTCACTGTACCATATTATAATAAACCTATTCTATACTTAAAACCATTTATTGGCACTTTATGATAGTACATTAGTTCTCGATTGGATTTGGGTTCCCCCTTACTGGGCACCGTTTATTTATCTGTTGTTTTTTTACATGTTTTTTTTAGCTCATTAGTAATACAATTTTAATCTTTTATCTCATGTATGGATCTCTATTATCGGCAAAATAACTAGAAATGTAAGTACTAATTGGGTTATATGCTATTTGAAGTGCCTACGTACTTAATAGCTATGGACACCATTGGATAAATTAATCACAGACTATATGACAATTTTTTATTACATTTTTTGAGACAGCAATGAACAGCAATGGAGGGATCATATAACGCTGGAACAATTAAAATGTATCCTAATACATGTATAGTTAATTAATAACACTTTTAGATTTTGCATATAAGGAATAACAACATTTTAATTTAAACAAGTTGCATGTTAGATGTGAACATAGATTACTTGTGCATGAATTTAAGAAATAGAATTAAAACGTTCAGTAGGTTGATATACTGATTGGTGATGTTTTGATAGAAGGTAAAATCATTAGCAAAATCTCAGTGTATGTTTAGTGCAAAATGCACTTTATTACGGGCAGATCTCAGCTAATCAATATATTGCATATTAGTAGCTTGTGAGGAGTCAACATTTTCCAAAGAAATTGCATCACGATAAAACAGCCTCCGGTAGGTGCCTTAAAAGGGTTTTTCAGTTCTTTAAAAATTCATGACCTATGGTTAAGATAGACAATCAATTTTAGATTGGAGAGGGTAACTCCCACTGATTAGCTGCTGGAAGAGGTTCAGTGCTCCAGTGGGCATCACATCTCCTCCATTATCTATTGTGTCATTGCTCCGTACATTTAGTAGTGGCTGTGCTTGGTATTGCAGCTTAGTTCAAGTCATTTGAGTGTTGCAAATCTGTAGTACAAGGCGCAGCCAAAACTTACATTACATATCTGTTCCTGGCAAACACTTAAAGAAGTTGTGCAGTCCAAATCGATAAGTCACACAGATTGACTGCAGACTTATCGATTTGGACAGGGCAACCCCTTTAAGATGGTGGCCCCTCTAAAAGTGTATTAAATGGGATTGGGGTGCCAACAGTTGAACTCCCACTGATCTAATATTAATGGCCTATCCTAAGGAGCTAGAAAAACCTCTTTTAATACTGTTCTTTCCAGCCTGCTTACCAGCCCGACTCTACAGTAACCCCAATTTTGACACTGTTGCGGGATGTGCACAAGAAGTCTTTTTCATTCAGATTCTGAGCGATAAGTATTTTGATTCTAAACTAACCAGATCTTACAATTTACGTTATTGCTGAACTAGATTTCTACCTACATGCACCCGCAACAGATGTCCTTGACAAGGAATGCTACCTGTTGGACCATATCTGTTTTTGACTCCTTGCTAGATCAAAATAAATGTACAAAGACCTACAGGCTGGTTTTCTTTTGTGGTGCTGAGGTTCCTACCTCAATGATGCCATGATGTCATAACGTGCATCTAGGCTGGTCGGTGCCAGAAGCACTGATGAGGAGAAGACCAGATCCGGAGCTGGTGTTTTAGGGAGAGGAGCTGTCATTTTTATTTATGACAGTCAGGGCACATTTGATTTATTTTGAATAATTTTGATGCAAATTGATTTTTTTTTTGGCTGAATTCTAGCGAATCTGATTAATTTAAATTTTGGTAGATTCAGAATCAGCAAAGGAATTCAAAGAATAAAGTTTAAGTTGTAGCGAATCTTTCCCCACAAACTATATATTAAATTTATTAAACTGTTCATCTTCCCCTATTCTGTAACATGATGCCCGTAGACTGCACCTTATTTCCAAGCTGACAGGTTCCCTTTAAAAGTGGGTGCCTATTTCATTGCTATTTGGATTTCAGACCATTTACAACATAATACCTATTATTAGTAATTATTGTAAGTTATAACTTATTTGTATCTATTTATATATGTATTTTTTTTCAAACCATGAAGCTGTAAACCAGTCTTTAAATTTCATCCCTGAATTGAAGCCCCGTGCCTGACATCTTCTTCTTGTAGTCTTCATCAAATATTTCATTCTGAGCAACAGTGAAATGGTTCTTCCAGTCCCCGGCAATACCTTATTTAGAGAAAAATATATTTCATCATTTTATTTTCCTTATTTTAAGGAGAAACGGTTCATAGATTCATACAATCGTAACCAAAGCAGATTCAAATAGAGGCAGCCCCCCATAACAGTGAACTATGTGTTACTTTGTCATTCTATATGTTCTGGCGGGTTCTGTGCAAATTCATCAAAATAGGCGCACAATGTTTGATGATAAGATACTTTTGATGTTTGATGATAAGTCATATTATGCTGTCAATCGGTGAAGGAGTACAATTGCGCAAAAAGTTGGTGACATTTTGAAAAGTTGCAAATGATGAATTAGCCATAAAACTGTTCCCTAAAAGTATTGTTTTTAAAGGAGGATACCTGCGTATATAAATAATCTGATGGCGATGCAATCAGTTCAGACTAGATGTAAAATAAAGAAACATTCTACTAAAATGTACTCATAGCCAAAACCCCCCCTGAAAACCTGTTTGTTTCACCTGGGTTAAGGGATAAATGGAATATGTCAACCAGTTTTTGCTACCCTATCTTAAAGCAGCATGATGCAGTAGAGGAGACGACCCTGATTCTAGTGATATGTCATTTACTTTGATGGGTGCTGAAGTTTTGATTAAGAACTATTTTCTCTGCTGCAGATCTAGCAGTTCTCTGAATGCTGAGCTCTGGTTAACCCCGCCCACAACACTAATTGGTAGAATTCTGTGTACACTTTGCATAGACAGGAAGCTGCCAATCAGTAGTGGGGGCGGGGTTGGACTACCTCGCAGAAGGCCATGTAGTCCTATAGTCATAATCTCCTGCTGATAAAACAGTGATTTCATGAAAACTACACTAAGCAGTCGTGTAAGTGACATATCGCTGGTATCAGGGTATCTGTTTCTATATTATGATGCTCTCAGATTACGTAGCAAATGCTTGGGCACAGATTCCATCTGCGGCTCTAGTAACGATGTCCTATCCTTAGGACAGGTCGTCAATGTCTGATTGGTCAGCGTGCGAGACACACAAGCTCAGGAGACCCCTATTCTGCTGATACATGGGATCCTAGAAATGATTACCACACTTAGTACCCATCCTTGCTCACCTCACATGCCACTCCTCTTCTCTCTGATATGGCTGATGGGGCCACACAGAATGACATTGTGGGCCCCAACTGGTAGTACACCCTTGCATTGCCAGCCACGCACAAAAACTACTTTATAGTTATAATTATTGTGTTGTGTGATATATTTGATGTCGATTTTACCTTTTCTCATGAAGGGAGTCGTAGACTGGTCTAGAAGTTCATTAGGTATGGTTTTGTAATTGGCCATGTCATTGGTTTTCATGATATCAAAGGAAGTGTGGTAAACAATCTTCTCCAGAGTTTCATCACGCATCTCTTTTTTCAAGAAATGCAGCATCTTCTTAATTTCTCTCTTCGGATCCTATAAAATACATCACATTCGACTGACATATTGTGTCCATCATTAAAATTTTGATTAATCAGTAAGTAGTCAACAGTTTGGTTTCCTAAAAATATTTAACAATTCGAATGCTTCCAAAATGATTCCTTTTGGCATATGGACATCTTAGCCCTTCATTTGAATGTCGCCACGTAATGCCGGCCAGCAACAACAGCCAATTGTTAGTAAAGCATGCCATCAGGCACTATGCTACTCACCAGGCAGGTTTCTGTCTAAAATGAGATTGTCTTCATGAAACAGCTCCTTTAAGTTCTTCCTGACATCGGCGTTGCGTTTACAGCGAATATCAGGCGCAGGTGTATGGAGCAGGCTCAGGAGATGAGCCTGCTCCACACTCTACCTGCGACCTGAAGTAGCCCAGTTGTTGCTGTTTAGCCCTTTAAATACTACTGAGTAACTAAAAGTGAATCAGATTATTAATACCGCATCTGAGAGCAGCATGATCTAAGGGCAGAGACCCTGATTCCCAGTGATGTGTTACTTATGTAAGGGGGTGAAGCACAGGAGGAGTCGGACATACTTGCTGACTGTGAGTACGTAAATGCAGAGTCCCCAGAGATTGGAACAAGACTCCCTCCTGACCGAACATGGACGAAGACCCACTCGCATAGTCGCAGCAGCCGCAGTGACGGGTCAGAGCCCCTGACCCCAGCAGAGAAGCTTAACAAAGGACTGAGCATTGTCCCGGCGGAGAGACTGTTAGCTTTGAAGCAGAGACCCAGAGTATGGAAGACTCAGTTGTCCCAGTCTCCCCCTGCCTCCCACATTAACCTTTGATAACCCGGTTAACATCGAACAGAGACTACAGCGTTCACAGAGACTACAGTGTCCACAGAGACTACAGTGCTCACAAAGACTACAAGTGCCGCTGCTGTCGGCACCTACGCTGGAGAGGACGACCCTGCGAGGGCAAGATTTCTTCAAAAAAAGGGGGGAGAAGCCAGCGCTGCACATGGTCAGCATGTAATACATTAAGTGCATCTGCACATAATTGGTTTCTAACTGTTTTTTTTAAAAATGAGACATTTGGCAAATAATTGATCAATTCTTTGAGCCACCCCGCCACGACAAGCCATTCTCTTTAATATATTTAGGAGGCCGTAATGGCACAGCGAAGATAAAAAACGTAGAGTAGGACTGCCCCATATGAGAATGCCTTGTCATGGCGGGGTGGCTCAAAGAATTGATCAATTATTTGCCAAATGTCTCATTTTTAAAAAAACAGTTAGAAACCAATATGTGCAGATGCACTTAATGTATTACATGCTGACCATGTGCAGCGCTGGCTTCTCCCCCCTTTTTTGCAAGATTTCTTCAGACTGATAAGTTTCCCAAAACTCCTGTTTATTATCGTTATTCTGCTCCACTGTTTTGATTACTCGTTCTAGTTTCATATGCTGATTAACATACTGTTGTAATATCAGTTTAATCTCCATTATTTTCTCCCTGCGAGGAGAATCTCATCCTTATAAATAAATCCTTCACTGTTGATCTGACTCTGTTCCGTGCTGACATACCCAGCACCTTCACGTTCTTACATTTATTTTACCGGGTGCTGCAGTTTTAATACATTTCCTGTTTCATCTTCTGGGTTCTCAGAATTCTGAGCTCTGTATAACCCCACCCACACCACTGATTGACAGCTTTCTGTGTACCCAGTGCATAGCCAGGAAGCTGGCAATCAGTGGTGGGGGCGTGGTTGGACTACCTGGCAACAGGTTTACTAGTCCTGCAGTGATAATCTCCTGCTGATAAAACTGTGATTTTATAAGGACTGCAGCAAGCAGACCAGTAAGTGACAAATTACTGGAATCAGGGTCTCTACCGCTACATTATCCTGCCTTCGGATTAGGTAGCAAAAACCTAGGGACAGATTCCTTTTAATATGTTTTGCAATCTGCCATTATATTATGCTGCCCTGTCTAAGGGTTGTGTATTAAAATGACAGGTCCAACAAGTTACTACTGAAAAAAAAGATAAAAATTAAATATATTGTGGTTCAGCTAATAACCCTGTACAATGAACATACTACAGCCCCAGTACGTTCGCCCCATCTGACCTCATGAGGGGCTTCAGACGGGCTCATACAGAAATTAGAAATGCTGGGAAAGGCAGGAGCCTTTTTGCTCACCACATTAATATATAAACTGTAATTTATAACAATTGTATCTACAATGATAACAATCCCTTTGCATGTGTTATTTTATGTTTTTTAGTTACCTCTTTCATATCTTCATAGAATAAATAAAGAATATTATTGTCGTGCCTCTTTTCCCACCAGCCTTTCACATGGTCGTGCCACGAACCGTAGCCCACTAAGGGAAAATAACAGCTGTCAGGCTGGATATACTAATAAGTTTTATGACGTCTTGCTGTTGTTCAATCAGTATCTTTATCTTACCATTTCCCTTCATGTAGTTATCTAAGAATGTATCCCAGGGTCCTGGATCAGGCAACGCTTTGACTATTTTATGAAAGAAAAAGTATGATACTGCCACATCTTTTGCATTTCTTGCAACGTAAATAATCTGTTGGGAAACAAAAAAAAAGAGAACAGTTCATCTAGTATGAAATTCCTTTCTGAATACTGACACATTGCTGTAAAGGTTTTTTTTTTAAGATTCCATATAAAAAGATTTTGAGAAATTCCAATTTTCACATTATTTAAAGGGAACCTGTTACCAGTTTTGTGACATAGCAGCTAAAAATATCAACTTTTTCAGCGTCTGCGCTGTATTCCCTAAATCCTTATAGAACCCCTTCACTCCCCTTGTACACTCCTGAAAAACCTTTTTTAATTTCTCCCTCGCTGTATGGTAATCTTCTCAGTCTGGTCTGATGGGCGTGGTTTTGGGCCTCTGCATCCCTCTTCCCGGCTTCTGCTCGCCGTCCTCCTGACATTGATAATGATCCACATCGCCATGCAAAATCTCACGCCTGCTCAGAAATATTGCGTTTTGCGCCTGAGCAATATGCTTTGCCCAACTGCGGGCAAAGCCGAAAGACGTGTGCATGCGCTGGCAAATGTAGTTCAGGTACATGAGCTGGATGTACGTGTGGTGGCGCATGACACTTCGGTTTTTCGGCTTTGCCTGCAGTTGGGCAAAGAATACTGCGCAGGCGCAAAACGCAATATTTCTGAGCAGGAGCGAGATGTCGCACGGCGCAAGAGGCGTCATCCATGAAGTAGGACGGCGAGCAACAGCCGATGGGAGTGAGGTAAAGGACCGAAACTATGCCCATCAGACCGGACTGAGAAGATTACCATACACTGCAGGATAAATTAAAAAGGTTTTTCAGGGGTATACAAGGGGAGTCAGGGGGTTATATGAGGATTAAGGGAATGCATAGCAGACACTGATGTTTGACAGGTTAGATGGATGTACATGTGAACGCAATGAGTAAAATTTGTCAAGCTGAATTTGTGAAAAAGAAAGCAGTCTTTTAGGTCTTGCACCATATTTTTCAATTTTTTTTGCACCTTAAATAAGAGGATGTGACTTTGTAGAAAGCGGGCGTGGTTTAAAGGGCATAGACTATCTAACATTCAAAACTGCACCCCAAAAAATGCATCAAAATTTTGCTGCAAATTTCAACCACATTGTAAGCCAATAATTGGGTGGTGTGAACTTATACTAGACAATGTAGAGACATGCCAAACATCAAAGAGCATGAAGCGCCATACTTAGTTAAACCACCTATAGCTTCCTTGAAAGCATCTTTCTGGAATTATTCTAACATCCACATAGTGTAGTCCTAAATTATTATTTGCATTATCAATTGATCATCATCAGACTTACAACACTATGAGTATGAGTCATCTTAAAATTTTTCTACCTTTGAATTTTTTTTCCAAAAAGAATCCGGCATCAGCTGAATGGGAAGATGTGTTTTCACTAGCCTTGGGGATGGTGCGCCATTAAGTTGTTCTACACCTATTAGAGTAAAAAAATATATAATACTGATTTATGTATTCTGATTTAACCTAATGATACAGATATTTTAATATATTATTATAAACCTAGCACAAAACAAAAGAAAATTGGAGGACCGTCAGGTGTATTTTCATGTGTTTAAAAATACAGCAGTTAAGTTAGACTCAAATTAGCGTTTTTAGGAATGCGTCAGAGATTTAATTTTTTTTTTATGGCAAACATAGCATTACTCTGTGTCGCCATTAAAATTGCTGATGCCCAACACCAACAAATATGTCATAGGTGTCATGGGTATGTTAAGAATAAAAGCCATGACAGTCTTGGGAACTGATCCTTCTTGGTCACTTTTCTTTATACTAGTGCAGTTCTCTGCAACCTTTTTTTTAAGTTAAGATCTATTGATCGGATGTAGATCTCCCTGAGAATCTGCCTCCTGACTCAATTTTATATTAAAAAAGGTGTTACCAGTGTGAGACATGTGATGACTGACAGTCTGCTCTCCTGATGTACATGAATCACACTGTTAATACCTCTTTCATTTAAAATATGCTCTGGAGGCAGATTCTCAGGGAGATCTATATCCGATCCATAGATCTTAACGATTCATTTAAATATTAAGAAAACGTGGATTTTTCTGGAATAAAACAGTAGATTGCAGATATCAATATATAATTTTATTCAATTTTCTATGAGCTGCATGCCCATTTAGATGGGTTGATCCTACTGACAGATTCTTTTAAAGGACACCAAAGAATTATCAACAGCATCATTGAGGACCATAGACAAAGTGGTCGGCTAATGAAACTTAGTGCAGCAGATGAAGGACAGATATTGCTTACTTCCAATTGAAACGAAATATGTACAGCAGTGTCATCAGCTCCGAACTGCCAACAACCAGTGAGACCCAGATACACCCATCTACTGTTCAGAGATCTGGATCTTTTCCAGTGTTTTTCCCTTTCTTAGGTGCTACACCAGGGCAGACCTTAGAAGCACAGCAGCTGATCCTCAAAGGACAGGTGGCTGGAATGGCCCGAAAGTAAAGTACAGCTGGTACTGGCAGGTGTGACTGGTATACAGAAAGGCATAGGCAAGTGCAGGATAGTACGGCTAGTATACAGAAGGGCACAGGCAGGTGCCGGCTGATACAGCTGGTATACAGATAGGCACAGGCAGGTGCGGGCTGGTACGGCTGGTATACAGATAGCCATAGGCAGGTGCAGGCTGGTTCGACTGGTCTACAGATAGGCACAGGCAGGTGCAGGATGATACGGCTGGTATACAGAAGAGCAAAGGCAGGTGCAGGCTGGTACAGCTGTTATACAGATAGACACAGGCAT
>VIAB01001546.1:159681-175914 GCA_009801035.1 Oophaga pumilio
TCATCAGGTTCCAAACTGCAGTCGTCAGGCTCTGGACATCGGAGCTAGGAAGGAACCCATGTGTGATGGTGCTAGAACCGCAGGATTGCTGGGCCTGCCTGGAGCTAGAACCGCATGGTAGTCAGAGCACAGAGTGGTAAATGCTCAGCAGAAACACAGGTTACAAGAGACTCAAAGTCACTGGGTACGAGGCTCCAGACGCAGAGGGATTCCAGAAACATAACACAGCAGACACAGTTCAGACAGGGTCAGGTACAGGACAGGTATAGGATCAAGGATTCAGGCCTGGATATACCGCCTCCAGGACAGGCGCAGAAACAGGACCAAACAGGAATCAAGGCAAGGACTTTGGTACCAAAACATATACAGGAGAGGTGCAGGAAGACAAAACACACATAGCAAAGTACAGGAGCTTTGTGAGTAGCTCAGGCCGTGCCCATAGAGCAGGGGACTTTTATATAGGAGCTGCCCCTCAGCAATTGGCTGGGGACAGCATTTCAAGTACATACACTAACCCTGATAAAAGCAGAGGAGGTGTGGCCGTGCACACCCTTAGCACAAACAGAAACCATTACAGCACAATCAGTGCAGGAACTGAGGCTCAGGGCACCTGGCAGCGGCTGCACACCCAGACACACATGTAAAGTCATGCACCAGCTGCAAATGACCTCGCAATCCGCGGACAGCTTCCATAGCGGCAATCAGGGACCGCACATGCGGATGGTCATGCAGCAGAGCAAAGACCTACCAACCCATGTATGGCTACTCACTAGAGCAGGCAACTGAGCAGGCTCCATACAGGTAACAGCCAACAGTATCCCAGCTCAATTAGGGGAAAGGAGAAAAGGGTTAAAGCAAAGACATGCATTGTCACGCCGACAACCAGGTACAGACAGAACGGCATGACAATAACAAAAAATGCTAAGTAGCATGAGACATGCTGTCATGACTTGGTTTGGGAATATGACCTGCTGACTTGTTGCTTTGTGGTCGGTGCCCCTGTCTGCTAAGATATTGTCATTTCTTCCCTTTCCAAATGCTGTTGGTTCCAGTTGTCTTTGTTACACCTACTTGGTTTGCTCCTCTCCAGGTGTTTTCCATTTTGGTCTGCCCTATAACATTCTGGATTGGGTTTTCTATGTACACCATTCACCGCACTTCCTTGCTGGCAATACTTCTAGGTGGGTTTAGTAGTTCCAGCCCTCCAGCTAAGGGATTTACTGTGCATGTTATACACCAGTTAAATTACTGTTTGTTTTCCATCTCAGTTCCTCTTCTTTTCATCCCTTTAGGTTTCTGGAAAATTATACCTGTTCCATTTACTTTTGCTCTCCTTAGCTTTCACCCTCTACCTTATGTGAACGTGTTTTAATTTTTTCACCCTGATTTTGTTGGCATATGCAACAGATTAGGACTTATTATAAGTAAAAGGAGGACTTTATGCTGACCTGACAGTAGATGGTGATGTTGTGTAACGTTTCCTTCTGTTTAATGTATTGTATAAGAAATAGTCTCACTTGTAGTTTCACTTTTGTTTTGTTCCTGTTTCCTGATGCAATGCTGAAATGATTGTGCATTTTCCTTTTACCTCATGTTGTAAGAAGTAAAAGCTTATTATCCCATGCAGCCTGCTATGTGAAGTTTTCTACTGCAAAGGTGTGGATTCAGAAGCTGTTCAACAGGTTTTTCATATCTTCCTACACATTTTCCTTTCGTCTTGTTGGCAGTGTGTTGCTGCCGCTCCTCTGGTTCCTCAGATAGTACGAGAAACCTCTCGATGGTGTCTCTAAGAGGAGCCAGGTCTGAGGAGGTGCTTTCTATTTTGCGTAGAGACCAGTTGGGTGTGGGCGGGAGTTTCTCTGTAGTTGGTCTTCCTACCTTATAACACATGCACAAAAACTAAATTGTGGCAGCAGGCCTCAGTATGGGTTCGGTGTGTACACTTGTCAAATTGACGTAACGTCTCATATGCCTGTAATGGCAATGTGAGGAGTCTTATGCACCATACAATGCTCCTCTAGGAAACTAAATCTGAAAATGGTTTAAAGGGAAGGGGCCTCCCACAGACCAACAAATTCATTATAATCTATGCTAGCTGATAGCTAACGTAAATTTCTATTTCTGATACATGAACAGTATGCTATGCATAATGAATTTGGCTGCTTGAACACTAGCAGGATTTGGATGAAATTGCCAATCTTGATAAATTCACTCTATTGTGTGTAAAAATAAAGCACAATCTGGCACAAAAGAAATAACAAAAATCACTTTAGTAGCTTAAAAAATTATTGCCGTATAACAGGCACGTGGTTAAAATTTCTAAAAATCATCTGGTCAAACCTTCCTAAAATACGTGCAGTATTGGATGTGTTTCATGGGTCTAAAATTGACAGTCTGATTACAGACTGCAAAATCTGGACTGGCCCCCCGAATTCAGCTGTCTCATAAATGCCTATGAAGCTGTTGAGTTCAGGTCAGAAGACCCACCTCTGCTCCAGACATTGTGGTGCGTGCTCGGATCATGAATGTTGAAGGTTAAGCTTTAAGTGGAAATTACATGTCAATTGGATATTGTGGTTAATGTAATTCTAATGTTACCATCTACAGAATTTTTTTTACGTAAATATTACTAAAATACAATCGATACATTATGTGTCATGATCTGCTTAGTTTGTGGGATGAGGTAGTTCAGAGGTTAATCTGGACGGCCTTATTCTGGGATTCTGAGAGGCTTGTTATAGCCTCATTGTGGGGTCATTCCTCGTCGCTTATACTCTGACCCTTGGCTGAGTGTGTTTGACCCTGTTGTGCCTGAGCCAGTGCTTTTTGCCTATGCTACGTTACATCTGTCTGGTTCTGATTTGGCTGCGTTCCTGTTATGAGTTTTGCCTGCCCCTTTTGTACTGCATTGCCCTCTCTGTATATGACCCCTTGGCTATGTCCTGACTACCCTCTGCCTGCTTCTTTTGTACTGCGTTGCCCTCTCTGTGTATAACCCCCTGGCTACGTCCTGACTATACGTTCTGTCTATGCTCCTTGGTAACTCTGTCCCGTAGTTACCCTTCTAGTAGTTTTCCTTCAGCTCCTAACTCTTAGGCCATGCCCCCAGCAGTCAGGTGCTTCAGGTCCTCTGGCCTGAAGCATTCTCTCTCTGCTCCTGCTTCCTCTGAGAGACCTGTGGCCGACTCCGTCCCTTGGCAGTCACGTGCTTCAGGTCATGTTTGCCTGAAGTACGCATCTTCACCGCTGCTTCCCCGCTCCACAGGTATCTTTGGGCACAGTGTGTTTTACTCAGGACACGCGCACTGGCTCAGTGAGCAAGTGCAGTGCGGTGTTCCTGACATTATGTTTTGAGAACTCGCCATTGTAAAGGTTTGCTGCATGTTGTAAAAAAATTCAGTATGTTCTATTGTTCTACATTATCTTTATGTACTTCAATGAAAGGAAAAATCACATCGAATGACTTCGTTTTTATATTCGGCACCATCATTGCAGATTTCTGTAGAAGACGTTCTGACAAAGTATTGCTAGTTCATGAAAAGCAACTTATTTTTTGCATTTCTGATTTTCCTTAGTGCGAGTTTGTACAAATTCTGGTAGTTTTTGTACATATAAATGTTTGTTTTTAGATATAATATTTATTTAGAGTGTCGTACCTTTAACCTCATGATAACTGTACAGTGACAGAAGTAATGACACCCGCCCTGTACAAACACTGACCAGCATGGAATCCTTACAGAGTTTATCTTTGAAGCAAAGCTTGCAGAATGTAGCTGTGATTACAGTACATGTTGTAATTCAGAATAAATACAAGTAATGTAATGTTTTTGTAAAGACCCGTTTTTGTATGTGGATTTATTACAAGCATTCACTTTAAAGAGAACCTGTCCAATGAAATGAGTGTTCCCTTGCCAAAATCCCTATGCTCCTCTTATCCTGCCATTGTTTTCTGTTTGTCGTTTCATCCCCCAGGTACAGAGATATGCTCTTTTTCTTTTTCGGCGCCAAGTAAGCTTGTGGTCCAAGAGAGCGTTTCACTAAATTTTTCATTTGGGGCGTGTACTACTCCCCCTCTATGATGCTGCCCAATCACTGCTCAGCAGCTGTCTGGTTGAACAGAGTGATCTTGCAAGTTTACGCTGTTCAACCAGGTTCAGAAACTGCCGAGCAGTGATTGGGCAGCGTCATAGAGGTGAAGAACTACAGCGTGATTTCACGCTTTAAATACTGCCGCGTGATGATTGGTCAGCATCATAGAGGGGAGGACTACACACCCTGAGAAAAAACATTTGTGACATGTCCTCTTGGGCCAAAAGCATACTTGGCGCAAAAAAGGGAAAAAGTTCATATCTCCGCAAAGAAGAGAGAAATTGACAAATGGAGAATAGCAGGAGGTTTATGGGAACACAGGGATTCTAGTAAGGTAACAAACTCATTTTTTTGGACATGTGGCAGGTCCTCTTTAAGGTTGGGGTGATACATTGCTGCCACAGTTTATTTTTTTGCCAAAACCATGTAAAAATTTTTACTATTTAGCAATTTCAAAAAACTGAAGCGCAACATTGCAATTTTGCCACAATTGCGACATGAAGACGCAGCACTGCCGCAACATGAGAACGAAGTCAAAAGTAGTTGACAGATCTCAGAAAAAATTTTTTACATTGTTTTTGAGATGTAAAATCAAGGAAGTACTAATATACCTTATTTTTCAAGACTTTGTGGATCATCCTATTTCAGACTGGTCTAGTGGGGCTCCTGCTGTCATTCTGATACAGGCAGAAAGTTTCTGACCCTTCTATGTGTTTCGGTGACATGTTTCAAGGGGGTTTTCTTGTTCAGTATCAATAGCCTCAGAACTTTTGGGACCACAAAATGGACAATGACCTAATACGATTAGTAGCGAGCTTGACGCTATCTTATTTATTGGCAAATCTAAACAAGAAATCTATGTGGAATACATTAATGTCATAAGAGGGAACACTCACCGAAATGAAGCGTTCGTCTCCTCGTCTGATCTGGATGTAAGTGAAAAATGTGTTTGCCTTCATTATTTACATGGACTAAATGTAATCTGATCTTTGGTTGTTGTGTTTTTTATTGACGTTTTTTTATTTTATTCTATGCAGTTGCGTGCTTCAGATTTGTAAAAGAAGGAAAACTGGTTTTTCTGTATAGAAATATGTAGGTATATTATGAGCAGGGAGGGTAACCAAATATGAGTTTTATGCAAACAAACAAACAGTGTACTATACATGTAAAGCAGGGTCGTGAGAGATTACCTCTTACCTTTTTACATCCATTATGGATTGACATATTCATAGTTTATTCTGCTGTTTCAGACCCAAACAAGAATGCAGTGTAGCTACATTACAGTACACGACTCACCTAACAAATATACACATTTAAAGAAGCAGTCCTCCAATAAAAGTTTTTATCCTCTTAATATATGGCAATTGTCATATTATATAGCACTGTGTACTACAATTACTCATTTTGCCTTTCTACCCTGCTAATTCTTCCTTTTTATCTGCGCTATGTAGAAACAGGAAGTCTCTTGTCCCTGCATTTATCATTCACCTCTTCGCAACTCTTGACCCAGCTGCTACGCTGCTTCCCCCTGCCATTGACTTTTGCAGTGACTGATGACTCATACAGGCAAAATTGACCTCCTGTTTCTACATAGAGCTTAGAAGGATTCAGCTAGTCAGTCTCTAATCACGTGATATCATAGACTTAATGGAAAAGAGAAGAATTTACTGGGCAGGAGGACAAAATGAGCAATTGGAAGGGGCTCAGTCTTACTATGTAAGGCTCTATTCACATTTTTCTTCACATGAAATGAACTTTGAATACCAGCAATAGAATACTTTAATTCTGCTCCCTGTTAAGAGGATACCGATTGAAGGGAATCTGACAGTAGGATCAACCCTCCTAAGCCATCTATATGGGTAAGTAGGTGATTGGAAGCTGAATAAAATGACACTTTGATATCTGTGATTCGATGTTTTATTCCAGAGAAATCCACGTTTTTCTTATATGTAAATGAGCTGTTAAGATCTACGGGCCGGACATAGATCTCCTGGAGAATCTGCCTTCAAATCCTTTTTGTTATAAAAGGGGGTGTTACCAGTATAAGACATGCAATAACTGCTCTCTTGATCTCACTGCAGAGCTGTGCTTGATTATATCTGACATATCTGTAGGTTCCTCTCAGAGCTTCAGCTTTCATCTTATAGGCAGACAGGGTTGCGATACAGCAGAGCTATTGAGAGCTGGAGTTTTCAAGAAGGCAAAATTCAGCTCTCCTGTTCTGTGTTAGTTACATGTCTCACACTGGTAACTTTCCCGTTCATTTACAATAAGCTCTTGAGGCAGATACTCAGGGAGATCTATGTCCGGTCCATAGATCTTAACAGCTCATGTACATGTAAGAAAAAAAGTGTATTTCTCTGGAACACGATATCGGATTGCAGATATCAAGGTGTCATTTTATTCAGCTTCCTATAACCTACATGTCCATATAGATGGCTTAGTAGGGCTGATCCTACTGACAGATTCCCTTTAGGGCTGCGAATGACTGTAGAGTTTTAAAATACCATATCATTGGCTGTGGATCGACAGTGTCTGACAGGGAAAGAGGTGATGTATTGTTTTTATCTGAATAGGTATGAGGTAGTATGGTGGGAAAATTGGAGAATGGTATTGATGAATTAGAAAATCAACCACAGTCAAAGATAAACTAGGGCAAAAATAATTGGGTTGAATGATTTAAAATCCAACCTATCCAGTTTCTTTTTACTTTTGTTGTAGACTTTTAGAAACATTCTGCTTTTCCTTTTTGACATGAGATTGTAGTAGGATTTCACTTTGATATGGTACCCTCAAACGGAGTATATTAAATTGATTATTATATTGTACTAAATAGTAAAAAATCTCTAGAGTCAGAGCAAAGTGGATGTGCACACAAAAAATACAAAGTTTTCAAAGTTTCTCACTTGCAACAACCTTTTAGCTTTTAAAGGGGTGGTCTTAAACACAAATTTATTTTCATTCTAAATGCCTACCTATTTAATGACATAATCTAATCTATTTTCTAATATACCGTATTTTAATTATAAAGTCCCTATCCTTACCTAACTACACTAACTGTTGTTTTTTCTTACTACTTCCTTTTTGATGAAGCTTCATTTGAGAACCCTAGAGCATGTTGAGATACTCAAATGAAGCTTCGTCAGGGGGGCAGAGGCTGCGGAAGTGAGCGCCCATTTCCGGGGCTGGGCTAGTCGGTTGTCAATTCTGACGGATGCTCAGTAGATTCTTGTCTCTGTGTGATGTGCATAATGACAGTGCGCTCTCTCACCAGCTCTGATCATAAGTAACGAGCCGGCAACAGAGTGCACTGTCAGTGCTCGTTGTAAGACGAACACCTGGCTTGCAGAGAACAGCGACGCCACTGCAGATTATGGCATTAAATAGATTTTAGAATGAAATTTAATTTGTATTTCGGACCATCCCTTTAACATTTCCCCATATTCTTGTGTTGATCCAAAGTCCAACCATGCATTTTTTTTCGATATTATGAGTGTGCAATAAAATTACTCTATTGCTTGCGTCCAAAGTTCATTTCATGTGCTGAATGTGAAGGAAAGTGGTAATATAGCCTTATATTGTAAGAGCTCATTCAGATTTAATTTTTTTTTCACATAAGATTAAAACGATCCAAGTTTCATTTTTGTATTTGATCAGAGTTTTTTTTTGTGTGTCATCAGCGTGTCATGAAAGTTTGGACAGAGTTTCATCAGTGTGTCATCAGCATGTCATCAGAGTTTGGACAGAGTTTCATCAGTGTGTCATTAGCGTGTTATCAGAGTTTGGACAGAGTTTTATCAGTTTTTCTCTAATGAAAAAAAAAGTTTCTCCAGCTTCTCCTATCAAACAGTCCCTGAAAGAACCCAGAAACTTTCAAGTGGTGAGTTTGATCAGTGCCTCCAATCAATATCAGACAGATCTCTGTGCTTTTGTGCGGATCATTCAATCTGATGAAAAAAAGTGGACATGCAAATAACCCCATAAACTATGAAATCTAACAATGCTAAACATGAATAACAATGGTATGAAAAAAACTGACGTCTGAATGAGACCTAAGACTGAAAAATAACATACATCCATGTAGTAAAACTTGTCAAAAAGTGAAATGCAAAACTAGTGTCATGAGGTAGTTGGCAACTGTCCTCAGTTTAGGTGGAAAAACAATTTTGTGATGTTAGCTGGGCTTGAAACCTATTCAGCTGTCTCCATCTATTTCATAGATAATGAATGGAATGACAAGGTGCATGCGCAACGCCACTCCATCCAGAGACATAGGACCCCGGATTTATTGATGAGCTCATCTTAGCTAATTTATGACCAGAAAGTTCAGTTCAACTTTCATGTGGTGATTTATCAGCATGGAGGAATTCAGAAAAAGGAAGACGACGCAGACTGATCAATTTTCAGTTAACGTATTATGCAGCCATGTCCAATTAATAGAAAAAAGGTGACACTCACCGTTCTTTAAAAAAAATCCTTTATTGTGTAACATTTCAAACATGGATGCGGGAGAAGGATATGTGCACCTGGTGGACAACGGCCGTTTCGCGCTTCCTGCGCTTCAACAAGTCCTCAGGAGCGCAGGAGGTGTGAGACAGCAGTCACCCACCAAGTGTACACAACCTTCTCCTGCATCCATGTTTTAAAATTTATACAATAAAGATCTTTTCCAAGGGACGATGAGTGCCACCTTTTTTCAATTCCTTGGTCATGTTTGTACAGACTTTTTCATTGGTGAGCACCCGAGATCCCAAGGATTTGGTGAGGAAAACCCTCCTGTGAAGAAACCAGATTGAATCTTAATTTCCCAGACAACCATGTTTTTGCAAACCCACAAGAATTGATTTATTTGTATATTGGCTTGTGAATTTAAGTGTTTATGTCTGGTGGGTCTAGAAGACAGACTTGCATACGTTTTTTTAACATACTTTGTAAGTCTGTAACAGTGACTTGTACATAGTGTGTGTTTATCTGTGTTTATTGTGAGCTGATATGCTAATTGTGTATTGTATTCTATAAACAGTTTGTTGACTTCGAAGGTAGATAGGGAAAGGCTGTGAGGATGAACTGAAGCACACTAGGTAAATCTAAAAATAGCTTACATGCCTGGGGTATAAAAATACTCAAGAGACAGAGAGAGCAGATCTGATCTCATCTCATCACACAGAGCTACCAGGGAGACATTCTGCACAACACTCAATGGACGAGAGACAGTACTGCACCCAATTCATCATGGCACCATCACGAGGGACACGGATCTATGATTCTAAGGGAAACAACCTAGGAGTTTTCGGCTCTGGTTGGAAGGACACAGATTTGATCCAGTGACCATCTCTGAACCATGTTTGGAGAAAGCCAGGTTTTGGGGCTCCCTGGTTGCCTGGTCCCATGGAGATGGCCAGATAAGCCAGGTAGTGACTCTTGTGTCAACTGGCTTTGGACCTTGTATGGACAGTATGGACTGTCATCTCCCTACGCTTGTTGTTATCTCTTCTCTGTGTGTATATCACAGGTGGAATATCGACCCTGGGAGCTCTGATGTAACATCTAACATCATCAAGGCGAGTCAGCGGAAGGGTGAGGCCCTGTAATGTGCACCATGTTGGGGGTAATTGCTGGGATTGTTCTGTTTGCTATTGGGTGTTGTGGTTCAATAAAGTATTGCCACACTGTTTTACTCTAACCCTGTGTTGTCTGTGTAGTGTTATGCCCACGTTTAACAGGAGAGCGGGCGTTAGGCGTGACGATCCCTGGTCCATGCGGTTTCGGCTAGCAGACTTGGGCGCCCGCCGACCCCCCGTTTCTCCACATGCTCCTATGGATCATTATTGTCCTAGTGAAGTTTGAATGTTGGTGCTGCTTTTTTCTTCTTTTCCTGACAAATATGTATTATGCAGCCAGAAACAGACTGTGCAGTATAAAGGCTTTAGAAGGCAAACGGTGAAATATTTTTTGATGAGACCCAACTGAAAAAATTATTTATAGAAATAAAGTTCTGTATATAAGTATAGAAAAATTGCCCTGAAGAAGTCCATATACCTTAAGAGATACAACATTTAATTACCACTTATTATCAGTCACTGGCTTCCAAAATCTTTACGGGTGTTACATGGGTTTACAATTATGGTATATGCTAGAACAAATTTAAAATGCAAATTAGATGGTACTGCAGTTCAATAGGAAAAGTACAGCCAACTACTTCTTATCTGTTTTGTACATGAAAAAATAGACTTTGTGTCTACACGTTCCTGGTGTTCTGACAGAGTTAAGGTTTCATATTGCCCCTCCCTGCTCTTTGTACTGCGGACAAGCAAATGTGCAAATTTTCAGAAGAGGTTTGAAGACTTCTTTCCCTCTTCAACCTTAACCTTTGGCTTTCTTTCAACTTCATTTGTATGTGGAGAACTCCTCTCTTTCTCTTTTTTTCTTCTTTATTTTCTTTTATCTGGTTGGTATTCAGGGACACCATATGGCAAGCAGAGGTCGCAGTTACATCTAGTTACTGTAGCCCGAGGGGACGCAATGCCTCCTTGCGACATTAGAAGATACCAGTGTTTTATTTGGCACATGGCAGGTAGGCTCCCCTGTAACCGAATTTGCACAGTCAAGTCTGTAGCACTATTAGTCAAACTGGCCCAAAAAAATATTGTGCCATTTGACTAATAACACCTAAAAAAAATACAATGATCATACGTATGAATCCATTGTATTAATGAGGGGAGCGCTAACCTTGTCTGTTTCTGTTCCACCATTGACTATTGGCTTCTGCGTATCTACCTCCATGAATGGTGACCATTAGTCAATGGCTATGAGTTTGTTGTTGAGCTCCTTCTATGAATACAATGTATTTCATAGCTATAACATCTGTGCTGATTTGTGCCACCTCTATTTCCGCTTTGACCACTGGGCAGCAGCGCACCTTTGTTGAAGGTAACACGTGACAGAGACTGTCCTGTTTTTTCCTGGGACTTTTGTTGCTGCTATATAAGGGAGCTATGGGGATAATTTTGGTCTAGGTTTTGATCACTCCTTCTTGAGACTTGGCGGGGCAGTTTGATATTTCAACCCCTGAAGCTCTGACTCCTCTGTCAGTCAATAACCTAGCTGTCCTGGTGTATACTACTGTGCTCCTGTTTGTTGTTATGATTATTACTAATCTTTGACCTCAATTTGACTTTTCACTACCTGCTTGCTTTACGATTTTGTCCCTGGCCTGACCTCTTGGCTTTGACTCTTCTTGGCGACCATTCTTACCTCTGGTTCACTCCTCTGGAAAGCAGCCCTTCTGTTGAATCAATTCACTGTACACGTTGTAAGACCAGTTCCCTGTACAGGGGTTAAAGGGTGATGGGGAATCCTCTGGAATCTGCCAGACGCAGTGGCTTCTGCCAAGTCTGTCTGAGGTAGCCTTTTTGTACCGTAGTCTGAGAGAGTGGTGAAAATATCTATGAATTCATTGTTTTCTTTGATCGGTGCTATTAGACAGGGGGCACAATATTGTTTGGGGGGGCTTCTTGAGAAGACAGTATGCTGTATCTGTCTTTATAGTATGCAGCTCCTAAATAAGGCAGCACATTATGATTATCCTGCATTAAAAAGACTGGCTGCACAGAGAATTTTACGTGTGGTTGAGACTTTGGCTTTCAGTTTTAATGGCGATGTCCAGGATTAAACTAGTGACTTATCCCTTAGTTGGGTCATCAATTTGAGAGGAGAGGAATTCCAGAGTCAGAATCTTCAATAAAACCATAATTTTATTCAAAATGTTAAAAAGTCACAATACCGAAACATGAGGATAATCAGAAAACGTGTTTCAGTTAAACGTCTTTAGTGCGTTTGTCTGAAACTCGTTTGCAGATTATACTGACGGTTTGGTATTGCGACTTTTTAACATTTTGAATTCCTCTCCTTTCATGTTTCTCCCTTGTGGCTCTACAAGTTTCGGGTGAGATGACTTCCTTTCACTATTTTTTCTTTTCTAACTATTTGAGATAGGCTTGGGTCCAAAACTCGGCAACAATCAGTTGAAATCTTCCCCTGCAAAGGCAGAACACAGCAGCCTCATAGATTGCTGAGTGCTGCACTTAATCTCCTATTCAATTTAATGGGATATAAAGTGCGGTACCACTAAGCAATGTATCGGTTGCTGTGTTATGCTCCGTACGTTACCAGATTTCAGCTGATTTGTTGGTGTGCAGGTGTTGGACACACATCAATTTCCTACTCATGTGAAAGGGAGATAAACATCATTACCTGGCAGTGACTACTAAGGAATGTACGATGCCGGTACGTTCTGCCCGTACACTGCTTATATCTACCTGCTGGCAGATTAGATTTCAGTTGATTGGTAGGGGTTTCAGGTGTCGGACCCCCCCCAACAATGCCTTTAATAATGTAACTTTCCTATTGTGTTCTTAATGTATTTCTCCTCTGGTTTACTTTAATGAATAGAACAGCCTAAAACAAGAACAAAAGCCATTGCAAATGACTGCAATCCAATTTCCTCAAGAGCCAGCTCTGGAAATGTTTCTTTAAATTGTCTCTTTTCCACAAACACACTTTTGCAATATTTATTAACTGATGGTTTGCTATATTGTTTGTTTTTGGCTCTGCATTTGGGAAGTGCAAATAAGAAAATTTAAAATTCAATGATATATTTATGCCTTTTGCTGCTCTAGAATGTATTTTACTGATTGATTTAATTTCTTTAATTTCGGCTTACAAGTTACAAGGAAGCACAGTTATGTACAGAGAAAGAAGAAAATATGTGCAAAATGAGTTGGAAACAATTACTTTGTTATGAAAGGTCCAAAAATTCTCTAGAGAATAAATTCTCTGCATGCTAAAGGTGAGCATTGTTTTTACATTTGTACAACATACGGAATACTTAAATCTAAGTATCTAACAAAGAGACAAACAAGCAAACACTTTTAATAGTTTTGTCAGCATAACGCTCATTGTTCCATAAATGTGCCTTATTATAGATGAATATGGAACTTGCTTTCACACTTGTTGTAAATCAATGTTATTCATACTATGCAGTCATCAGTATAATAGTTAATAATTAATTGTTTTAGTTCAGAACCACAATGAATGTTGAGCTTACTTACTTATCGTCGTCAAATATCATCTTGTTATGTGTTTTTGTTTCTTTAAATGATCTTTGTACGAGATTATTGCAAAGTTTAGGAGTAAAGTATTCCACCGATGTCGCTTGCTGTGAACGCTAGAAATTATACTTGGTTATTCGTTACACAATTTAGGTACACATTAACTATTAAAACATAGGAGTGTCTATAAAGTTCATACTAGGTGATCAAGCTCAGATACAGTATGACATTGGTAATATGAGCCGAAAGTACTAAAAGTAGGGAGTTAGAAAGTAGGCAAGTGAGTGATCATCAGCTGCGTCAGCCCCAATACCTCCATGTACAATTCTTATGCAGGACCGAAATGCGCGTCGGGGCGGGGGCGCAATCTCTGGTGACCCCTGCATAAGAATTGTGTCCAGGTACTTTGTAATAATTGGACACCTGCTTAATGTGTACTACTGCATTGGTGCATACTGATCATCTTTAGATGTACCTCGACCTGTGATTTTGTGATAGCATATTACAGTTATACCATGACATGTTATTTCATATATAGTCACTGCTATCAGTGTTTCCACATCTGGTATTGTATGATATATATACATGTTATGATATATTGCAAGTGTCCCTATGTTGTGCTCCCCTTTTTGTCACATCTTCCCACTACATGTGTGTCATGTCCACTTCACCTTGCCCTGTAAGTGTAATTTTATTAATATAAATATTGCTTTCTAGTAAGAGTTGTGTCTCACCCCAGTGCTGGATTCACATCTACAATGCTCAGTAATGCTGTATAATTCCCTCCATGCTTTTGCTACTGAGCATGTGCTACCTAGAAACAGGAAAGTGAGAAACCCTAGCAGCTGATAAGATGAGGTAGACAGAGCTTCAACATTCAACATACAGAATCAAATTCTTTTCAAATTCTAAATTCAAATGTTTCATTTCATTTGGACTATTAATCATTGATTTGTTCCTCTGTGCATGCTTTATACTCTGTAGATGCAATCCTAACAATAAATATATGAATACAATTTTAACAGGTAGAAAAATATATTGATATTTTTTTGCACTCTTTTTGGCCTTTGATCTGTTAGTTTCAAGAGTTATAAACAGCAATAATTTACTTTAATCTACATTGAAAGTGCTGGTTATTGATTTTCAGCAGATTATCAAATGTACATTCTGTTAGGATTTAAGATGTTGTTTCAGCAAGACAACTTGTGAGAAGGGAGGAACAGAGTAAGAGAGTGGTGGACAGACAGAGGGCGCTGCTGCTTTCTAGTAAGAGTTGTGTCTCACCCCAGTGCTGGATTCACATCTACAATGCTCAGTAATGCTGTATAATTTCCTCCATGCTTTTGCTACTGAGCATGTGCTATGTAGAAACAGGAAAGCGAGAAACCCTAGCAGCTGATGAGATGAGGTAGACAGAGCTTCAACATTCAACATACAGAATCAAATTCTTTTCAAATTCTAACTAAAACACAAGTAAAAAAAACACCAGCCATTTTTTTTTAAAAAAACATGCATTTTATCCTTAACTGTACCTTAAATCTGAAAAGAAATGTCTCACCTTTTTTGGCTAGCCTTCAAAGCAGCTCCTGAGCCTGCTACCATGGAAGTCACATTGATGTACCCAACATTAATAGCTGCTTTGAATGTATAGAATATTTATGTTAAAATGTAACCCTATCTTGATTTTTTGCTGATTTTCCAAAAATTTTTATACTACTTCCAGGAGGGCTGGTTTTCTTTCCTTAAGTTTAGAGTTTTCTTTCCTTTTTCAAATTTGCACAAGAAATGCATATTAACAATCTGATGTATTAAAATGTTACAAAAAGAGTCAAATAAAATATGCTTAATGTAATTAATAGATGTTCATGTTTGTAGGGGTTGTCCACTACTTGGACAACCCCTTCTCAATCAGCATGTTTGCCCCCAATAAAATAATAAACACTTAGACTCACTTCCGGTGCTGGCGCTGTTCCAGCAGTGTCAGCACGCGCTCTCCCGGGGATTGTTATGTCACAAGAATCAGACTGGCCGCTCACATCCTCTTGATTTTTGATTCATCTGAAGGTGAGGAGAGTGAGGCCAGCGCTAATAGGATGCTGGTATTGTATAACATAACAATGTAATGCAATCGCCAGGAGAGTCAGACACCGCTGGAACAGCGCTGCCATTGGAGGCGAGTATAAGTGTTGTTATTTTAGTGTGGGGCAAAATTGCTGATTGAGAAGGGGTTGTCCGAGTAGTGGACAACTCCTTTAATGTCAATGAAATCTGAGCCACTCTTTGGCTTTAATGAGAAGACAAAAAGGCTTGTCTCCGTCATTGTCTCCCCGCTCTGCTTACCTTGATGGGCAGGTCTCTCCCTACACATGCACATGTAGAGAGAGACCTGTCAGTCTAGAGTAGTGAGGTGGGGAGAAGTCTCCGAGGACATGCCTCTTGGACTAGTTGCATGGCATCTTTGTTAAGTTTGTTTACTCTGAAACGCCTCAGGTTTCATAATGAGACAGATGGCTGAAGTAACGGAGCAGGACTCTTATTCATGCTGACAGGTTCCTTTTAAGTGGCCACCTACTAGTTAAAATTTACATATACTGTTGACAACTCAAAGTTCGAGCTGGTCCTTTTTTTTCTGTCTCATAGAGCAAAATCCACGTGTGTCTGGTGAGTCTGCAATGCCTTCTGCTGAATTTATTGCGGGGTGGATTTCAGGTAATGTAGAAATACATAAAAGCACATTGTAGTTGTGCATAGTATATGTGGTATAAGCTTCATTAGGAGTATATAAATCCCAGCAGTGTGCTCATTACTAAAAAAATAACCTTTGTACCTGTTTTAGAGGCTATTCTGTGTATTAAGATAAGATGTTTCCCGCAATGTTCCATGAAAACTATGGAGATATGGAAACTATGTATAAAAGTGAGAGTAGTCAGAGAGTGGAAACTTCAAACTTCTGGATGTGGAAGCCTTTAAAGTTCTTAATACAGGTCTGTACATGCAGGACAGAATGGTTAGGCACGGTGTGTGCATTTAAATT
>VIAB01001547.1:0-13586 GCA_009801035.1 Oophaga pumilio
GTTGCATGTACTAAAATAGTATATTTCCAAGTTAAACTGTAATCCTGTGGCTCATATAAAAATGGATGATAATACGTGAAAAAAACAGTATTTCATTAGCTTTTTACTTTGCTATACATGTTCTAATGATTGATGGCAAACCCAGCTATCAGACATTTATCAACTTATCTGTAGATAGGTGCTAAAAGTATTCAGTGTGAAAATTCATTTAAGTCAATGTACACAAAATGAAAAATCAAGTAACTATGCAAATAGACTGTCATGTGTTTACCACCACAGAGAGGAGCCAGAAGACTGCAGCATTTGATTTCTCCCACTCCTGCACTGTTTAGAAGCATTTCACCTTCATATTAAATTGGGCAGGTTACTTTTAGCAGTGTATGAGTTATTCTGCTCAGTTGAGAGCTCCTGGAAGCTTTTCTGCATTAAGGCTCTCAGCTGCTCACTGTTAGCCACTTCTATCTCCTATATAATCTGGGCCCTGGCTAGCACTCATTGCCAGTTATGCTGCATGATTAGAAGATGGTGGTTTGTGGTTGTTGTTTGAGAGGATGTTTGCTGGATTTATCTGAGACTATTGTTAGGTTTTGGGTGTGTGCTAATTCCCCTCCTTTTCCTACTTTAGTTTTACCCCATCATCCACTCCCCAGTGTTTACCTCTTTTGTTTTTGTGGGTATATTTGTATTGTTGGTATTTTCCTTTATCCCTGTTTGTATTACCTTATTAGTCTGGTTGGTGTATTATGGTACACTACTACTCCCCTTTTCCCTGAGTGGGGGAAGTGTACAGATTGAGGGCGAATTCAGGAGATAAGGCAAGGTACGTGGCCCCGACGTCTTAACCATCAGAAGTAATCTGGGGAACAAGATGAACTAGGGCGCCCTTAGCTTTAGGTACAGCAAAGGAGACCCTAGTCCCGGGACACCTGACAGCAGAGTCTTGACATTAGCTCTAGCCAAAACCATTTTTTGATCCATTATGAATCCAATCTCTGCTTTGACAGGGCAGCTGCAGCAACTCAATCTGGAAATGGCAGATTTACGCACTGTCGTTTTTGCAGAACCCTAACACATCAGGTTTGAGGACTGTGACTCCCAGGCAACCCTTAGTGGAACACAAGATAGTTTTGCCTGACAGGTTCTCTGGAGGTTGTGACAAGTTTGGTGTTTTCAGAGAGCCCTGTAAGTTAAACTTCAGGTTACATCAGGAACTGAGGAGCAACGGGTGGGGATAATAATATCTCTCCTTCAGGGTGACCCCCATGCATGGGCATTCTCTCTCCTGACTGACTCCCAGTTGCTCCAGACGCTGGGTAATAAATACGACGATCTCGACCGCGTTTCCCTGGCTGAGTCAACACTACATCAGCTTCAGCATAGAGACCGGCTGGCGGAGGAATATTGCATCAAGTTTCAGAGGTAGTTCACTGACACAAAGTGGAATGACCCTGCGCTCGGTAGCCAGTTCTTTCAAGGGCTATCAGTAAGGGTGAAGGATGTCTTAGCCCTGTAAAAGACTCCAGTTTCCCTTGGCGACCATGTATATGATTATTCAGGTGGATCGACAGAGACGTAAAGAGACACAATAATGCGCAAAAGTTCCGGGGCCAAGGGAAAGCAGTTCTGAGTCATCTGAGGAACTCATGCAGTTGAGTGGGGTGACACGTTCTGGGAATAAAACAGTAGTTCAGTATAAAGGGGGAGTGTGTTTTTTTCTTCCTACCTTACCTCACTGTAAACAGCCACCGGAAAACTAAGGAGCCCGGGTTGCGGGGAGGTTAGCAGCCCGGGTATGCATAACTCCTTCCTGTGTAGGACACAATTTTTTCTACCTGCTGAAATCCATCTGGGCAAAAATAAGGTGGTTGTTTCTGTGGAGTGGGGTTTAATTTGATCAGCGCTAGGTTCATCCAGGTCCATGGCCTCAAACCACATACACTGTCCTGACCTATTCCAATTATAGCCATTGACTCCGCACCCTTGAAACGGGTATTTTACTCAAGTCGCCTGAGGGTTACATCTACAGGTAGGGGCCATGCACTAAGAAGGTATTGACTGTTATGTGCTCCTGTGATTCTTGGACTACCTTGGCTCACTCTGCACAACACTGTGGTAGAATGGCAGACTCGGGACGTGGTAAAGTGGATTGAGTATTGTCAAGGACACTGCAAGGGTGGATACCCAGTCTGTGCCTAAATAACTGTCTGACTTTGGAGATGTATTTTTGGAGCAGGGGTGCTAAGAACTTCCTCCCCATTGTCCTTATAACTGTGCTGTTAATCTTGTCCCTGGGGCCAAGCTGCCGAAGAGCAAACTATATAATATCTCTGGTCCAGAGAAGCAGGCCATGAAGGGCTATATTGCAGAAAGTTTGGCAAAGGGTCAGGTCAGACCATCCTCATCCCCCATTGCTGCAAGGTTTCAACATTGTAAAGAAGAAATACGGGGGGTTACGCCCCTGCCTAGACTTCTGCAAACTCAATCAAATCATGGCCCGGGATTCGTATCCACTCCTTCTCATCCTGGACCTATTTAATCAGATAGTAGGAGCAAAATGGTTTTCTAAATTGGCTCTCAGGAGGCATATAATCTTATACGTATTAAAGAGGGGGGTGACTGGAAAACAGCTTTCAATACGTCTGAGGGACTCTATGAGAACCTTGTGATGCTATTTGGGTTGACTAATGCTCCCTCCATCTTTCACTTTGTAAATTATATCTTTAGTCACGTGGTAGGTAGATTTGTTGTAATCTATCTTGATGACATTAATTTATTCACCTGAACTTGAGTCACATCAAGTACATGACAGGCAGGTCTTACAAATACTCAGAGACAATGAATTATTTGTCAATCCAGAGAAAAGTATGTTCTCGGTTGAGGAGATCCCTTCTCTAGGATATGTGTTATCGTGCACCGATTTTCACATGGATCCGGCAAAAATCTGGGTGGTACTGGATTGGGATCGTCCTGAGGATTTGAAGACGTTACAAAGGTTTTTGAGTTTCACCAACTACTATCGTAAGTTCATCAAAAACTTTTCCGTAGTGGCCAAACCTCTGATGGATAAGACCAGGAAAGGGACAGACTTTTCCAAATGGTCCAGTCCATCCAGGGAGGCATTTGATAACTTGCTGGAGTGTTTTGCATCTGCGCCAATTCTCATACAGCCTGACATCAGTGAGCCATTTACTGTAGAAGTTGACGTGTTTGACGGGGCTCCTTGCACGCTTCCATCGGGACAACTCAATGCGATCGAGTTGGACTGATGGGCACCAAGACCGCCATGGGGTCCTTCCGGGTCCTGCAGGGAGATGGCTTGTGAGTGCCTGCTGAGAGCAGGCACCGGCATGCCTCCTTCCCTGCCTGTCAGATCGCTGTCTATATTTTTCCCTTTTCATATGTAAAGCGCCATGGAATAAATGGCGCTATATAAATGTATAATAATAATCTGATACTCAGCAGTGCACAGTTTTTTGTGTAAAAGCACCAAAACATAAAAAATATAAATGTGGTATCGCTGTAATCGTACTGACCAATTCTTCACATGCTGTTGATTTTTTCATTCTGCCTCTCAAAGATGGCAGCAAGGCTTGGCGCACATTTATCCTGCGCTCTGCGCTGAGTGCTTACACCCGGGTTTTTGTGTAAATCTCTGAAATACGTGATTCAGACAGAACTCACGGCGGAAGATTCCCTATAATGAGGCATATGGAGGCACTGAGGACGCCATCTGACCTGTTATCCAGCGTTGTCTGTCTTTTTAGGATTGCATAAAAGTGACTTCGGCCACAGTTTTGTGTACTTCTGAAAAAGACACCGCTGAACAGAGGTCAGATAGAGTCCAGAGTAAATCTGCTGCCTTATTGTAGTGAATGGATCCCTCGGGGGTTTCATCTGTCACGTCACTCAGCGATTTAGATGGAACCCTCAAAGTAAGTGGTTAGCGTAGAGCGCCGGATAAATGTGATCCCAAACGTTATGTAAAATGTTCCCAATAAAAGTCCCCACTCAGGTCCGTCATCTGTTAACGGAAATATAGGGGGCTTCCACGTTACTGGTAGCACAAAGGCTCTGGAAAAGCTAAGTGGTTTCACGCTCTCTAAAAGAAATTCAGCAAATTCTGCACTCCTAAATCCAAATGCTCCCCTCCCTTCTGAGCCCCACAGTGTGCCTAAATCACATATAGCATCCACATGTGTGGCATTTCTGTAGTGATGAGAGCCCGCCTAACTTACGGGTGTGTGTCGCCAGAAGCACAGGCTGGGCATAATGTACTGGTCACTACAACGGCAGTTTGCAATTTTCACTCAGCAACATCCACTGCTGCCTTTTTCTGAAAAACACCTATGGAGTCAAAATCGTTACCACAACTGTAGATAAATTCCCAAATGGTTATAATTTCCAAAATATTGGTCACTTGAGGGGGGATTCTGCTTTTCTAGCACTTAGAGGCTCTTTATATGGAGTCCGCAAACTATTATAGGCAAGTCTGTGCTCCATGAGGCAAACAGTGCTCCGTTCCTCCCGAGTCACTCCATATGGAAAAGTAGTACTGTACATCCACATATGGGGTATTGGTGAACTCAGGAGAAATTGCACAAACAATGAGGTCCATTTTTTCCTTTTGCCCTTGTGAAAATACAAAATTTGTAGCTAAAAAAGATTTTTGAGGGAAAAATGTGATTTTTTTTTTTTATTTTTATTTTTATTTTCACGACTTAACGTTATAAACTTCTGTGAAGCACCTGGGGGTTCAAGGTGCTCAATACACATCTAGATAAGATCCGAAAGGGGTCTAGTTTCCAAAATGGTGTCATTTGTAGGGTGTTTCCACTGTTTAGGCACATCAGGGGCTCTTTCAACGCGACATGGCACCCGCTAATTATTCCAGCATATTTTACATTAAAAAAGTCAAGTGGTGCGCCATTCCTTCCAAGCCCTGTCGTGTGCCCAAACATTAGATTTACCCCACATATAGGGTATCGGCATCCTCAGGAGAAATTCCACAAAATGTATGGTCCATTTTCTCCTGTTACACTTGCGAAAGTAAAAAAAATTAGGTCTAAAGGAAAATTTTTGTGAAAGAAAAGTAAATGTTTATTTTTTTCTTCCACATTCCAAAAATTCCTGTGAAGCAACTGAAGGGTTAATAAACTTCTTGAATGTGTTTTTTGGCACATTGAGGAGTGCAGTTTTTAGAATGGTGTCATTTTTGGGTATTTTCTGTCATATAGTCTCCTCCAAGTCACTTCAAATGTGAGGTGGTCCCTAGAAAAAATGGTTTTGTAAATTTTGTTGGAAAAATGAGAAATCGCTGATCAACTTTTAACCCTTATAACTTCCTAACAAAATAAATTATGTTTTATATATTTATTATGCCTATATGGTCTTTTTTGTTCGTATAATTGTCACTCTAAATATACCGCACTCTGTCGCTGTTATTTAAATGGCCACATCATTTTTTATCAATTGTGCTGTTAACTACAATGTAGGATTTTTACTGACACATTTATTATTATCTTTTTATAAATCTTTATTAATATAACATCACTTTAGCACTGTGTCACTTTATATAATATAGTCTTTCACAAATTCCTCTTTAATATGTTATAACATTGTGGTGTTTATTTCACCCTTTTATTCTTCTCACAGCTTGCAATAAATCACTGAATATACACTATTCTCAGACACTTTTGTACTTTATATTCACTAATCCATTATCTTGTGTATATATACATATATGTATATATATACCCAGAGGTCCTTTTACCACAACAGCGTTTTAATAAGTAAGAATATATTGTCACAATTCACATTAATTACTTATTAATTGTCTTCTGCTCGTTGTTCAGATGTTGATATGGTGAAGGGTTGTGATTTACAATCATCCCTGATGCCGGTATTCGGGCTATTCGTATATCACCACCACTTACACTTCTTAAAATTTTTCACCGCGGCTATATTCTCAGCCCACTTGGCTCCAGATGGTGCGCATGTGCTCCCTTCCTCCCTCGCACACTTCCAGGAGCGCTCCACTGCCGGACCGCATGCATTCCAGCGTGCGTTCCAGGGAGCGCGATCCCAGAAGTGACGTTACTATCAGGAAGTGTAATGGAGCTTCAAGAGCCACGAGCATTCGGCACTCCAATCGGATCCTGTGCCCCGGTTACACCGTCATTTACTCATCTCCCATTGGTATCACTTAATATAAAAACTCATTACCTACCATCTTCCTAAACACGCCCCCGGAAGAAGCTGGAGCGAAACGTGCGTTGTGGTGAGGAGGGACACTGAGGTGCTTCCACGGTTGTGCTCCAGATTTCTATTTCTGGTAATATGTTTCATTTACATTTATTAACCTTTACAGTACTTCTGCCTTTATCTTACTGAGTAATTTATGTGGTTTATGCACTATACAGTGGGCAAAAAAGTATTTATTCAGCCACCAATTGTGCAAGCTCTCCCACTTAAAAAGATAAGAGAGGCTTGTAATTGACATCATATGTAGACCACAACTATGAGAGTCAAAATGAGAAAACAAATCCAGAAAATCACCTTGTCTGATTTGGCAAGATTTATTTTGCAAATTATGGTGGAAAATAAGTTTTTGGTCACCTAAAGACATGCAAGATTTCTGGCTCTCACAGTCCTGTAACTACTTCTTTAAGAGGCTTCTCTGTCCTCCACTCATTATCTGTAGTAATGGCACCTGTTTAAACTTGATATCAGTATAAAAGACACCTGTCTACAACCTCAAACATTTTTTTTCTATGCAGCAATGCAGTTCCTATGCTCTAGAGTAATCATTCTTGGTAAGTTATGGTGCAAACCTTAATATTTTTGATTTGTATACTTTCTTTGGTTGGCGCCTGTTCACACTAGCTTAGATGTTTGGTCCTTTTTTTTGTCTATTTGTATTACAACCTCAAACAGTCACACTCCAAACTCCACTATGGCGAAGACCAAAGAGCTGTCTAAGGACACCAGAAACAAAATTGTAGCCCTGCACCAGGCTGGGAAGACTGAATCTGCAATAGGCAAGAAGCTTGGTGTGATGAAATCAACTGTGGGACCAATAAACAGATCTATGATGAACCTGACAGGGTCAAGGTGGCGGAGACAAAGATCATGAACCTGACACGGGAACCGCACAGCAGAAGACTATTGTACTGAGTTTCGTTAGTGGTCTTCTGAGGTCCTGAGGAATGACGCAGCTCTCAGATGCCAATTCCTCAGGGGTCTCTCGGAGAGTCTAAAAGACGTTCTGGCTCTACATGCTCTACCTGGCTGTTTGGTGGAGGCCATGACTCAGGCTATCTGCATGGATTGGAGGATGCAAGAGAGATGTGATGTTCAACAAGAGGTTCCATTTTGTCCAACTGGCCCAGTTCGTTCACCTGAGATGGAACCTATGGAGGTTGGTGCTTCCAGCTCAAGGATTAATTAGAGGAGACGCCATCAGGAACTTGGACTTTGTCTCTATTGTGGCTGAGCTGGACATTTCTTAAAGGATTGCTTGGCACGATATCCAGCAAACAAGCCGTCAGGAAACGCCTAAGTCTGGGTGATTGTCGAGGAGGTCATTCAGACTTACAGGTACCCTTTCACTCCTCCGATAAAGTGTTGTTGAATGCTGAACTTCGCTTTCAAAATCAGTATCTGTTAACATTTGCCTTTATTGACTGTGGATCTTCGGCTAATTTCATTGATTCGGGACTTGTTTGGAAGTTAGAATTAGGGACAGTTAAGCTAGAAAGTCCTATTCAAATTGTAGCCATTGATAGTACACCGTTGCTCAAAAGTCAAGTTCAGTTAGTTACAGTGGAGTTCACACTCAAGGTGGGGTCTCTTCATACGGAATCAATCTCCTGTTATGTTTTGGACAATTTACCTGCTGTAATTCTGTTGGGTATTCCTTGGTTGTAAATGCATAATCCGATTATTGACTGGAATATGAAAGATGATGTCAAATTGGGTTCTTATTGTATTGAAAAATGTCTTAAACCTGTGCATGTTTTCTCCGTTAGTCTAGAAGGTCTTCCGGAGTACCTGAAAGACTTCGGAGATGTTTTCTCGGAAAAAGAGTCTGTTATCTTACCTCCTCACCGTCCCTATGACTATGCTATTAATCTCATTCCTAATGCCAAATTACCCAAGGCTCACTTATATAACTTATCTGGCCCTGAGCGGTCAGCCATGAAAGTTTATATTAACGAAAGTTTACGAAAAGGTCATATTCGTCCTTCCTCATTGCCTGTAGCCACCAGATTCTTTTTTGTTAAAAAGAAAGATGGAGGTTTCTGTCCCTGCCTTGATTTCCGAGAATTAAGCAAAATAACGGTTAAAAATACTTACCCGCTTCCACTTGTCCCCGATCTATATAATCAACTTTCCGGGGCCAAATGGTTTTCCAAACTGGATCTCAGAGGGGCATATAATCTGATACTGATTTGTGAGGGTGATGAGTGGAAGACCGCGTTTTTAACATCTGAAGGTCTCTTTGAAAATCTCGTCATGCATTTTGGTCTAACTAATGCACCCGCGGTTATTCAGAATTTTATTAATGATATTTTCTCTGATTTTATTGGGGGATTTATTGTGGTTTATTTAGATGATATTCTAAATTTCTCACTTGACCTGGATTCACATTATAAACATGTCCATTTGGTTCTGCAAAGATTGAGCGATAATTGTTTGTTCGCTAAAATTGAAAAATGTACCTTTTCTGTTCAAGAAATATCATTCTTGGGTTTCATTGTGTTAGCCTCCAGGTTTAAGATGGATCTTGGAAAAGTTCAGGCCATCATCGATTGGGTTCAACCCAGCAACCTCAAGGCTTTGCATCATTTTTTAGGGTTCGCAAATTATTACAGAAAATTTATTAGAGTGTTTTCTCAGATCGTCAAGCCTCTTACAGATCTCACTCGTAAAGGGGCGGAGCTAAAGATTTGGTCGCCAGAAGCTGTTGGGGCTTTTGAAAATTTGAAGAAATGTTTCATGTCTGCTTCTGTTCTTGTTCAACCAGACTTCCAGAGGCCGTTCATTGTGGAGGTAGATGCTTCTGAGGTTGGGGTGGGGCTGTATTGTCTCAAGGTCCTGAGACTTTAACTAACCTGCGACCATGTGCCTTCTTCTCTAAAAAACTTTCTCCTGCTGAAAGAAACTATGATGTGGATAATCGAGAGTTACTGGCTGTTAAGTTGGCTTTTGAAGAATGGAGGCATTTTTTGGAAGGAAACGTTCATCCAGTCACCATGGTGACTGATCACAAAAATCTAGCTTATATTGAATCTGCCAAGCGGTTGACACCTAGACAGACCTGATGATCTTTATTTTATTCACGATTTAATTTTTCTATTACGTTCAGACCTGGGTCTAAGAACGTGTCTTGTAGTCTTGATTCTGTGTCTCCTCCAGAGCCCCCTTCATCCATTCTTCCTCAGGGTATTGTTGTGGCCATGGTTTACTCTGAACTGGAAGCTGAAATCCGTACTGCTCAGTCCTTGGCGCCTTCCAATACACCTGAATGTAAGCTGTTTGTCCCTGTGTATCTCAGATTACGCCTTTTGCAAGAATTCCATGATTCTGTGTTGAATGGTCATCCTGGGGTCACTGCCACCCAGAAGGCAGTTACTAGACACTTTTTGGTGGTGTGCTATGCACAAGGATATTAGAGATTTTGTGTCAGGTTGTGAAACTTGCGCACATGCCAAGGTACAGCATTGCCGGCCGACTGTGGAATTTGCTCCTTTGCCAATTCCGGAAAGACCATGGACTCATTTGTCCATGGATTTCATTTCAGATTTACCGCTGTCTGGGGGATGACTGCTATTTGGGTGGTAGTCGATCGCTTCAGCAAACAAGCTCATTTTGTCCCATTATTAGGGTTACCCAATGCTGAAACTCTCCAAACTGTTTATTATTCATGTGGTACTATTGAATGAGATTCCTCTAAATATTGTATCTGTTAGGGGTGTACAATTCATCTCTAGATTTTGGAGGACTTTCTGTAGAAAAATTGAGATTATTTTGTCCTTTTCCACTGCTTATCACCCTGAAACTAAACGTCAGACAGAGAGGACAAATGAGTCTTTGAAGCAAATTTTAAGATGTTTTGTCACCGATCAGCAGCAGAATTGGTAATCATTTCTTCCTCTGGCTGAGTTTGCCTTAACAGTCGGGTTAATCAGTCCATGGGGACCTCGCCGTTTTTCTGTAATTACGGATTTCATCCTCATTTTGATGAGTTCTCCATGATAAGTTCTGGGTGTCCTGGGGTGGATGCCACCATTCAAGAGTTGGGGGATGTCTGGAGGGAGGTTAAAAAGAACATTGGGGTGGCTCAGCATAGGCAGAAGCGGAAGGCCGATAGGAGGCGCTCATCAGGGGCCGCCTTCAAAGTTGGAGATAAGGTATGGCTATCATCTAAGATGGGGGTGGGGCGCTTTTTTTCTGCCAAGGGCCATTTCGAATTTTATAATAGCATTCGGGGGCCATTCAGGGGCCTGCTGTTGTGCCCCCGCCGATACAGCAAAGCTGTGTTTGTCTCCTGCCCATTTACACTGTGACTACACATAGGCCTGCAGGTAGCCCCCCTGATTTCTGCATGTTGTGATTACCCGGCACACTGCAGCCGCAAAGGAGGACGCGACATGCTTGGCTCTGCTACCTCTGTGTGTGTACATGGGTGGTCTCCCCATCGCCAGGTGCTCAGCAGTGACAAGTACACCCCCGAGTGGATGGAGTGGGGGCAGCTACTCTGGTTGGGGGTGGTTCCTGTGCACAGAGTCTGGTGTCTCCCTGGTCCAGGCACATCATCATCACTACCTCCTCCCAATCTGCTGCCGAAATTTCTGCACCGCTCATGTATAATCCCCCCGTGTCTGTGACCCCTCTGCCCACCTGTATTACAACTTATCCCTCACCTGGAGCCACTCCGCAGGACTCTCCCCACTGAACAGTGATGGAAGGAGCACGTTGGACAAATTACCGTGCCTCTGAAGAATTAAAGGGCCCGCGGCCAAAAAATCGGCAAAGAAATACTTTTCTCCATGACAAAGATTAAGAACAGGATTGCATAATGTTGGAAAGAACAGTGATTGGACTGCAGGTTTTTTCTGTTGAAGCCCCCCTCAGATTGTTAGGGAGATATGTAAAAAGGAATGTCAGGGAAAGAAAAGGTGAACACTACTGTGTCATGCCAACAGTAAGCCATCCGAAGACCATTCATGTGTGGGGCTATGTATCATCCAAAGGGAGTGAATTCAGCCATAAATAAGTTGTCCCAGATTAGAAAGCAATGAATAACAGCGCCATACCCTGTGCACAGGCTGTGTGTGGCATTACGGCTCAGCGCCAGTCATGTCACTAGACCGGAGCTGTAGTAACAGACACAACCTGTGGACAGGACTGGTGCTCTGTATTCTTTTTTCTCCTAGAGACATAGACAAAGTCTTGAGATGATCCAGAACAATACAGAACACAGGGAAGGGCAGAAATAGCAAATATCTAAGTGTATAATGGCTACAGGCCCAGGCTCAATGGCCGTCTTGCTGTCAGTGAATGGAAACTTTGTTTAAATCAAACTGCTGACAGGTGAGAGGCGTCACCGACGTCTGACCCATCACTGACCATCGCTGCTATACAGGAGTTTGAGTCTCTATAGTGCAGGTGACTAATCACATCCACTGTAAGACAGTCTGCCCCCGGGACTAGCACTGCCTGGCATTGAGGCTGCCCCCAGGACTGGCATTGCCTGGCATTGAGGCTGCCCCTTCAGGACTGGCATTTCCCGGGCACGCAGTCAATCTGTCATGTCTCCCCCAGTAATCAGCAGCCTCACCACCCAACAACTTGCTCTACAGCCTCCCCCCTCCGCTGCATCTCCAGCAGCCACTAGGACCTTGATGACATCACAGCGATATGACGGGAGAGGAGTCAAGCTAGGGACTGTTGTTGTAGGACCTGAATTAAAGGGCCCGCTGCCAAAATACGGGCAAAGTGGCTGTGGGCCGCACCAGATGATATCGTCGGCCGTAAACGTCCCGCGGGCCGGACGTTCCTCACCTCTGCTCTAAGAATATGCCCTCACAAAAATTGGGTCCTAGATTCATTGGTCTGTATAAAATTCTGGAGGTGTTCAATCCAGTTGCCTTCCGATTAAAACTACATCGGTCTTTTTATATTCCTAATGTGTTCCACAAGTCATTGTTGAAGGAGTTTATTCCCCCTGCTCTATCTTCCTAGCCCCGTCTTCTCCGATGTCTAATGAGGGAAGCTTCGAATATGAGGTACAAAGGAACATTGATTCCCGTATGGCCTGGAATTCCCTTCAATATCTGGTACATTGGAAGGGGTACGGACCTGAGGAATGGTCCTGGGTCCTAGCTCATTCTCTAAGGGCTGATCAGTTGGTCCGGGCTTTCATTGGAGATTTCCTTGGAAACCTGGGGATCCAGTTGCCACCCCTTGAAGAGGGGGTACTATCACAATCTCCACACTGTTCTTGTCTGCTAAGTTACTATTGTGAGGAGACTGTCAGTCTGTTTTGGTGGTGCTGGGTCTATGCTGCAATCATCTGTGTTCACTTCCCTTGAATAGTCCTCTACTTAAGCATGCTAGCTCCTCCATCGTACCCTTGCTGCTGTCTGTGTAAGACTGATCTCTCTGTGCTCTGTGCCTGACCCAGTCTGACTTTATTCCCTTTCCGGACTTAGACTATTTTCTTGTGACCTGACTTCTCTTGTGCCTGCTTCCTGTATATTGTCTTGTCCTTCTGGTTTTCTTGACCTCAGCTCGTGTATTGGATTTAGTCTCTGACTACCCCTTGCTGTAGTGCGCCATTTCCTGGACCTGACCTTGGATCGTTTGACCTCCCTTTACTTATTCACTAAGTAGTGTGGCAAAAATTTAGAAAATGTAGCAATTTTCAAATTTTAATTTTTATGCCCTTAAATCAGAGAGTCATATTGCACAAAATAAGTAATAAATAACATTTCCTACATGTCTACTTTACATCAGCACAATTTTTGAAGCATATTTTTTTGTAAGGACGTTATAAGGGTTAAAAGTTGACCAGCGATTTCTCATTTTTCCAACAAAATTTACAAAACCATATTTTTAGGGACCACCTCACATTTGAAGTGAGTTTGGGGGGTCAATATGACAGAAAATACCGAAAAGTGACACCATTCTAATAACTGCTCCCCTCAAGGTGCGCAAAACCACATTCAAGAAGTTTTTTAACCCTTCAGGTGCTTCACGAGAACTAAAAAAATGTGGCAAGAAAAAATGACCATTTTGCTTTTTTCTTAAAAAATGTACTTTGGTACCCAACATTTTTATTTTTAAAAGGGTATCTGGAGAAAATGGACCACGAAATTTGTTGTGCAATTTCTCCTGAGGATGCTGATACCCCATATGTCTGGGAAAGCCACTGTTTGGGTGCATGGCAGGGCTCAGAAGGGAGGGAGCACTGTTTGACTTTTTGAACCCAAAATTGGCTGAAATCAATGTTGGGCGCCATGTCGCATTTGGAGACTTCCTGATGTACTTAAACAGTGGAAACCCCCCAATTCTAACTCCAA
>VIAB01001548.1:0-11091 GCA_009801035.1 Oophaga pumilio
ATATCAAAGCGGTAAAAAACGTATCAAAATTCACACGCCGCTAGGCGCCTGACTTACCGATGTCCTCCTTTCAGCTGTAACGGCCAAAACCCAGTGTTCTTGGAGCTCGCGGAGACACTTCACTTATCCTAGAATGAACTGGGAACATGCAAATGATCTCCTCAGGACTCCTCCCCTGGTTTACCGATGTCCTCCTTTCTGCTACAACGACCAAAACCCAGTGTTCTTGGAGCTCGCGGAGACTCTTCACTTATCCCAGAATGAACTGGGAATATGCCAATGATCTACTCAGGACTCCTTCCCTGGTTTTTGGACTCCCCCCCTGGATATGTGTTGTCTTCCACCGGTTTTTGCATGGATCTGGCAAAAGTCCAGGTGGTATTAGATTGGGATCATCCTGAGGATTTGAAGGCATTACAAAGGTTTTTAGGTTTCACCAACTACTACCGTTAATTCATAAAGAACTTTTCGGTAGTAGCCAAATCTCTTACGGATATGACCAGGAAGGGGATGGACTTCTCCAAGATCCAAATCTGCCAGGGATGCATTTGATGCATTGAAGAGGTGTTTTTCTTCTACGCCGATACTTATACAGCCTGATGTCTCTCAGTCTTTTCTCGTTGAGGTCGATGCATCTGAGGTTGGAGTGGAGGCTCTATTGTCGCAGGGTGTGTCCTGGTAAATGGCAACTGTGTGCTTCTAAAAACCTGTCACCTGTTGAGAAAAATTATGACATTGGTAACAGGGAGGTCTTAGCAATCAAATGGGCTTTTGAAGAGTGGTTTAATTTTTTGGAGTGAGTGGTTCACCCAGTTATAGTAATCACAGATCATAAGAATCTGGTATATTTGGAATCGGCGAAACGTCTAACACCTCGACAGGCAAGATGGGCATTGCTCTTTACCAGGTTTAACATTTTTGTCACACATAGGCAGGGGAATAAAAACATTAAGGCAGATGCCTTATCCTGTTGCTTTCCTGGGAGACGAAATAAGTGTGAACCGGTACCTATTCTTCAAAAAGGAGTGGTTATGGTGTCTATTTGCTCTGATCTGGAAAGAGAGTTTGTTGATGCTCAGGGGGACATCCCTGCTGCCTGTCTACTGGGTAAACTGTTTGTTCCTGTTAATCTCCGTCCTTAGTCCTTAGCAAACATCACCATTCAGTGTTGGCTAGACACCCTGGTAATAAAGCCACTGCTGATCTGCTTACTCAGCATTTTTGGTGTCCAGGTGCTCATCAGGATGCCAGGGAGTATGTAGCTGCCTGCAGTGTCTGTGCGGGTTCTAAGACCTCTCACACTCGCCCATCAGGGAATCTTCAACCGTTGGAGATTCCCAGTAGATCTTGGACACACTTCTCGGTCGATTTTAGCACAGATCTTCTCGTGTCAGAAGGGAATACTGTAATACTGGTGGTGGTAGATTAAGTAAAATGTCTCATTTATCACTTTACCAGCTTTACTAAATGCCAAATCCTTGGAGCAAATATTCGTCAGGGAAATAATTAGATTGCATGTGGTCCTGACCGATATTGTTTCTGATTGGGGAGTGCAGTTTGTCTCCAAGTTTTAGAAGGCATTTTGCACCCATCTGGGGATCCACTTGTCATTTTCTTCCGCTTTTCAACCGCAGTCTAATGAGTAGACTGAACGAGTTAACCAGAATCTATTTTGTATCAGAAAATCAGGAGGACTGGGTTACATATTTACCGTTAGCTGAATTTGCTGTAAATAATCGTTGTCAGGAATTGACTGGTAAGTCACCATTTTTTGGGGCATAGGGGTTCCATCCTCAGTTTAGTTCATTTAATAGTAATCTCCCTTCTGGTTTACAGGAAGAAGAATGGTTTTCATCTTCTGTTACCATCATATGCAGGGGGTTATGAATAATTTGAGGAAGATGGAATCCAAATATAATAGTGTGGCTGCTCGGAGATATTTGGTGGGTCCGGACCTGTGTATTGGTGACTTGGTGTGGCTGTCCACTAGAAACATTAAGCTGAAGGTTCCGTCTTGGAAACTGGGTTCTAGGTTTATTGGTCCTCATAAGATCGTAGCCATCGTCAATCTCGTAGCATTTCACCTTGCTTTACCGCCTACCTTTAGGATTCATAATGTATTCCATCGATCTCTCCTCAAAAAATACATTGCATCTTCTGTACCATCACTTCTACCATTGTCTCCTGTCATTGTCGATGGAAACTTGGAGTTTCAGATTTTGAAGATCTTGGACTCTCATGTTGTTCGTCGGTCGCTTCAGTATCTGTTACATTGGAGGGGTATGGTCCTGAGGAGAGGATGTGGGTACCAGCATCTGATGTTCATGGTTCTAGACTGGTTCAGGCTTTTCACGTGGCACACCCCGATGGGCTTGGTCCTGAGGTTATGGAGGTCCCTTGTAAAAGAAGGGGTACCAGAAGACTTCAGTGTCTGATTGCTCATACTCGGGTGCTGAGAAGAAGCACTTCTCCTTCATTTTAAATGTGTTTATTTTTTCTGGCAGAACAGGGGTTAATCACCTATGTTGGATATCCCTGTTCTCACAGCTGTGCTCGGTTAGCCACTTCTTTCCCCTTTATAATCTGGGCTCTGTTACAAATCCTTGTCAGAGCAAGTTTTTGCTGCATGGCTAATGAAGGGAGAAGAGTTCATATGAGGAGAGTTGGAGGAATTATCTGTGACTGTTGTTTGGTTTGTAAGTGTGGTAATTCCCTATTCTACTCTATTTTGGTTTACTCACCTACATCCACGCCCCGGTTCATTCCTCTGTTATATGTGAGTGAATATTTTGTATGTCTGGAGTTTTCTGTTAACCCTTGCTTGTGTTGCCATGTTTGTCGGGTTGGGGTAGTACCGTGCACAGTAGTGCCCCTTTTGCCTGGGTGGGGGCAGAGAACAGATGGAGGGCTCACTCAGGAGATAAGGCAAGGCATTTTCACCTTCAGAAATATCCTGGGGAGTAGGATGAGCTAGGGCGCTCCCTAGTGTTAGGGACAGGGAAGGAGCCCCTAGTCCCGAGTCACCCAACAGCTGTGTCATCATAGAAATACATGCTGCCACACACTCTGGTCCAGAGTGCCGGCAGCAGTGGCGGGTATTGATGCAAGAGACTCACGCAAGTTTCTCGCATCACACTCACAAGTGTGACCCCGGCCTTATAGTCATGTGCTGACAAGTTGCTCTCCCTAATTCTGTCAATGTTCAGTGAAAACCTGAGAGAAGCAGGAAGAAATGCTAGTTGTCACGTGACAGTAGTATGAAAATTGCATATGAGTGAAATGTGATGACTGCTGGAACCAGCAAGTAGAGCTGAATCCTGACTGTGAGTATATTACATGCTATTAGGATTGGCATGCTACGGGGCTTCATTTTATAATTAAAGTTTGCGTCCAAGTTTGAGATGAAAGTCTGCAGTCACTCTATGTGACTGCAAGCTTCTGAATTCTCACAGCACACACTGAACACTTTTAGGATTCTCCCTTGCTGGTGGCAAGAGTGGAAGGTCATGTGAGCAAAAGTATGCAATTTGTATACTCCTGGCCACTTTCCGACTAGATGTGTCCGTCCTTGCTCAATTTTCTTTCATTGAGTGAAGCCATGCATGTGTAAACAGCTGCGGGAATGCAGTAACGCAGGGCAAGTACTGCAGAACAAGGCTGTAACAATATTATTTAATTTCTTAACGAAAGAGATGGCAATGGCCTCCTTGCAGGGAGTTAATAAACAATGACTAATAACAAGGGGGTAAACAAAGGGTTAACACGACAGTCTGATATGTAAATAGCACTTAGCGTGGTCTTCTCTGGTCCTCACCTGAATACAGTCTGATGGGGCTTGTGGTACCAGCAACAGCTGGCATGATGTCCTCAGATGATTCCAGCAACTCCCAGTCCAGCTTCTGGTGGCAACGTGCGGTCACCGGTTTTACCCGTTGAGCCACTAGTCCATAAACCTGTGCAGCCAACGTGTGGAGCACTGCAGGAGTCTCTGTATAACAAGTGCACCGCAGAGCGTCTATCAATGATGAATAACACACCTCAGAGCCCTGCACTCGAAACCCTGTTATGATTCGGTAACCAAGGAGGACAATAGGAAAAATAGGCTAGGCAACCAGACACCCAGAGAGGTTGGTAACTTAGCAGATTGCAGACCCCTAAACTGACAACACAACTAGAATTAGCCGTGGGACGTACCTACGATGCCCTAGACGCCTCGACACAACCAAAGAGTTAACTAAGCCTAAAGAGAGAAAGGAGAAAGCTAACTGCCCCGGAGTAGAGCCCCAAAGGAATAGATAGCCCCCAAACATATTGACGGTGAGAAAGATGAAGCACAAACACAGACAGAAAATAAAGTAAGCAAATGCTGGGGCCCAAACTGTCTAGATAGAACAGGACAGAAAAGGATACTGTCTGCAATCCAACAAAAACCCTAAGAAAATTTCCAACACGGCTGATATGCAAAAATACTGAGGCCACACAACCTCTCCCCCGTTAAATCAGAACTCTGGTGTGAACTGGACGCAAATCAACAGATACTGAAATAACAGGGAACTAGAAATACATAAGCTGTGGCAAATGAGAAACAGAGTCCAGCACAAGTCCCCGCAGGGAACCTGACTGAACTAACTCCAGCAATGCAGAAAACTGAGAAAAGCAAAAGGTAAACAAATGCCACAGAAATAAACAGCCAAATAACTTATCTGAAAGATGCAGGACACAGCAGGGAGCAAGCAGACTTCCAAAAGGCTCAGGAAGAAAACAAATCACCGGCAAGAACCAAGGGAAGGCTGCTCACTTAAATCTCCCCAGTCAGTAACACCTGATCTCCAATCACCCCCCTCAGGTGAATGACTTCTTACAGCCAGAGCAGCTTCATTATCAGCAGCAACCACCAGAGGGAGCCCAAATTCAGAAGCCAGATTAAAATTGTTCACAACACCTCTCCTCTGGGCGGACACTGCAATCTCCTTACCCGGTCGCACGATGCTCTGCACATTCGCTGTCTTATTAGAGCGTCCATGTGAACTCTGCCAGGGCACGACTATGCATTGTTTCTCACGCTGCGGAGCGCACCGCATCTCTGGCCCTGCTTTTGCTGCCAGCGGAAAACTGACTGCTTTTTCCCACGCCTCGTACTCTTTTTCCGGCTTAACCATGCCCCCTCTCTCTGGGTCATGAAACCTGTCTGGTTCACTATTCTTTCTCCCCGGCAACACAGAATGCAGCCCTTACAGTTCCGGACCTGGCATGACACAAGTACCCGCAGCCCGGTCTTCCTCCTTACACATGTCTAGTCGGCACATGACTGTATGTACACTGGCACCAGAGAATCCTGACAGTGCTCAGTATTCCTAGCATAAATAAAAATATGAGAATTAGCCAGTATCACAAAAAACATTTACATCCAAGCAGGGCTGTGACCATGAATTTTAGGGCTCCATGCCAGCAAAATTCTCAGGCCCCTTTGAGACCCCCCCCAGGATTCACCACAGCTCCGCCTCCACCCCTTGAACCTTTCACAGTCCCACTCTCACTCTTGCGAAAACTCCAGTTCTGCATCATGTCCTCACCAATCACACATTAACAGTTCCCAATGAACATCATATTACATAAATAGCCATTAGCTTTTGATTTGACCAAAAGATTTTTTAAGCCGTCACACCTACGACAAGGTAGACTCTATTGGCCGGTCCCTACTCTACTATAACCTATTAAACATTTCTTAAAACATCCACTACTCTTTTTAGGTATATTTTTATTTATTTTTCTTTAAGGGAATGTGTCATGTACATTTTTTAAAATGATCAATAATACCACCAAACCGTAACTAGACCACATATTATCACCACATAGTGCCTGAATACTACAATACTGATCATTTATAAAAAAACACAATACTAATATTAGCATAAGTGCCATTATACACAGGAGCTCTGTACATAGTATACAGTGTATAGTGTAAGTGTACAGTGACTCACCAGTGACATTACACATGAACTCTGAATATAGTTCACAATATATAGTTTCAGTGTACAGGTTACACACTGACTCACCAGTGACAATACACACAAGATTTCTGTACATAGTGTCAGTGTACAGGTAATACAGTGATCAGTAGTGACATTATACACAGGAGCTCCGTATATAGTGTACAGGTAATACAGTGATCACCAGTGACATTATACACAAGAGCTCTGTATTTACTGTCAGTGTACAGGTAATACAGGGATCACCAGTGACATTATACACAGGAGCTCTGTATATAGTGTCAGTGTACAGGTAATATAGTTATCAACAGTGACATTACACACAGGAGCTCTGTATATAGTGTCAGTGTATAGATAATGCGGTGATCAGCAGTGACATTATACACAGGAACAATGTATATAGTGTCCATGTACAGGTAATACAGTGATAACCAGTGACATTATACATAGGAGCTCTGTATATAGTGTCAGTATACCGGTAATACAGGGATCTCCAGTGACATTATACACAGGAGCTCTGTATATAATGTCAGAGAAGGTAATAGAGGGACTCACCAGTGAAATTATGCACAGGAACTCTGTATATAGTGTATAGTGTACAGGGTCGGTGTGCCAGAAACATATCCTTTCCTTTTCCTACATTTGCTGAATGCACCAGCAGGTTCGGCACCCTCCAGACACATTCTAGCAAACTCCCTTGAATTCCAGCTGGATACTACTCACGGAGACTCCCAGTCCCTTTTACCAAATAAGTGTTTTCCTGTTTTCATAAGATGCAACCCATCTCTAGCAAGGAGTCCATCATACAGCTAATTCATTCCATGGTCAAGAAACCCAAAACCTTGCTCACGGCACCACCAACTTAGCCAGTTGTTCACCTGTACAATCCTGTTCAATCTCCTTGGTCCATGTCCATCCACGGGGAGGATGGATGAGAAGACGACCTGCGCTCGCATTTCCTTCTCTTTCCAGCCTAGGTCTTTAAAGTCTCTGCCTATAGTAGTCAACATCAACATCAACCTAGAAACCCAGCGAAGAGAAGCTCTTCATTCAAACCTAATGGAGAGAAAAAGTTCAAATTAAGAAAACAACCGGATTCCAGTTGCAGTAGCTGTTTATGACAGCTGATGTTTGTGCAATATTTTTGCAGTCCCACTATACGTAACGTACCATGATAATGAAGGAGGAAATGTGGAGCAATTGAGCTGTGTCTTACCTATCTATTTGTGAGACGCAACTAGGTTGATGGTGGACACATTTTTGTTGAGTTTCTGCGAGGTCTGGCCTACATAGACCTTGCATAGATCACAAGTTTTACAATTGATTATAGATTTTAGCGGGTAACATTTGGAATCTAGGGGATTAACAAATAAGTCTCAGGTAGGATACATGAATTGACAAATGTTGCAGTTCCCACAGGGAAAGGAACTCATGACGGAAATGCCCTGATTTAATTTAGCCATGGGTCTGTTAAAGTGACTTCTCATGAGGAAATCATCCAAGTTAGGAGCCCTTCTTGCTGTCAATAATGGTCGATCACTCAACAAGGGATTCGTGTGGGAATCAACCAAAAGAATGTTCCAGTGATTTGTAGAATGCCCTTCATCTTCTCCCACTGGTTGTTGTAATCAGTAATAAAACAGAGTTGTTGATCATGCTCCTGGTTTCAAGACTAGGTAACCTCTTTGATTGAAACATTCAATTAAGAGATGTTCCTGAGCCAAAAAGTCCCCATCATGTGTACAGTTCTGACTGGTTCTCTGGAATTGCCCAGTCAGGATCCATCATCTCATATGAAGAGAGTGGAAACTGGAAAATTTAAGTAAACTATTTGTAGCAGTCAGCTTATGAAACAAATCAGTAGTGAGTGGATGATCCTGAATGGAGTTGGTCAGATCCAAAAATGTAGAGTGGGTGGAGGAAATAGAATGAGTCAAGATGATATTCAGGGAGTTGTGTTTCAGAAAAGGGATGAACTGCAAACATTCCTGTTTGGTCCCTGTCCACAAAAAGAACAAGTTGTCTGTATAGTGATGCCAGTGAGTGACATGAACTTGAAAAACCCATTCGATGGATATACAATAGTAGCTTCCCACTAACCTATAAAGAGGTTTGCGTATGAGGGCTAAATGCGCCCCCACTGAAACTCCAGAGGTTTGCTGGAAAAAGTTTCTGTCAGACACAAAGTAATTGTGGAAGGATAAAGTCCAAGAGAGCTATGACAAAAGAATAATGCATCGTGTCAGAATGCACATGAAAATCAAGAAAGTACATGGCAGCCATCATTGTGGGAAATATTCAAATATAGGGACTTTATGTCGCAAGTTACCAGTGGGCATCTGGCTGAGGTGTGAAATCCTGTACATGCTGGATAACATGGGTAGTGTCCCTGGTGTAAGATGGTAGTTGTTTCACCAGTGGTGGTAAAAAAAATCCACATATGTACCAGCCTTCTTACATAGGCTGACAATACTGGAGACTATACCAGAGGTTTCAAAATATCCTTAGTCACCTTAGGTAGCATGTAGAATGTGAGCTTAATTGCTTGGTCCACCAAAAGAAAATGTTTCTTCTTCAAGGTAATGATGCCATGTCTATGAGCTGAATCAAGTAATGAGAATAGTTTGTTGGCAAAAACAGACGTAGGGTCAGAGGGTAGTTTAAGGTAGAAGAATGGGTTGTATAATTGTCTCTTCTAAATGCATAGAAATAGAGAACAACATTGCCTCCCTTGTCTGCTTCATTATTCAGAAAGGAATCATTGTTTTTTAACTGGAAAAGGGCCTTCCTCTCCTGAGGACAGAGATTCTGTTCATGGTATGCATTATTGGACAGTTTTAGAATATCAGCTCTGACTAGTTCGAAAAATACATGGACAGAGGAAACCAGAGAGAGAGGAGGGGAAGCTGTTGATTTACTTCTGACAGGCAAATATCTCCTTAATGCGCTCTCAAGTCTAAATATTTTTCTAATGCGCTACAGTCATTTTCGTGAAGTAGATCAAGAAGATCATGGAAAACCTGCCGTTCATCCTCAGCCAGAGTCCATGATTTTAGGTTGCTTGTAAATAACACTACCACTTTAGATAGTGCTTTGCAGTAAGTGTTATGTCCTCTACTACGTTATATAGTAGTTTGCAGCGTGTGTTTCTATTGTTCTTGGTTATGGTATGTGCCATCTACCTCTTTATATAGTGGTTTTCAGTGTGTTTGCATGTTTTTAATGTTTTTATTATTGTATACTGTTCTTTTGGTCAAAAAATTTACACTTTCATAGGTGTGCTCATTGCTATGCTTCCTGTGATATATGATTTGGCACCCTGTTTTACATTATTTTTCCTCTTGTTCTGCAAGTTAGGCATGCCCATGAAAGCATCATGTATTCCAGTTGCCAGAACATGGATATTTAGAAAAGGCCATTTCCTAAAAGATGTGATCAATATAATGAGACACATTATTAAGATACCAGCAGAGACAAATGAGATACTGAAATTAATACACAAAACACAAAAGATGAGTGGCGCAAATGATTTACCAAAGGTGAGAAAAGTTAAAATATAAGGAAAGTTGTAAATGACAGCAGGGAATAATTATGAAAGAGGATCAAATTGATATACTGTATATTCCCAATATATCCAAGAAAAATGTTGTAAAGACGTGGTGTTAAGTAAACTCCCCAACAGCTGTACCAAATAAGTGCACAAAATTTGATGCAAGTACTGATAAACCAATCAGTCCAAGTGGCTGAAGCAACAATAGTGATAATGAAGACATAGCTAAGAAAAAGCCAAAGGCCACGCTCACACTTTCAGTATATGGTCAGTATTTTACATCAGTATTTGTAAGACAAAACCAGGAGTAGGTGATAAATACAGAAGTGGTGACGTGTTTCTATTATACTTTTCCTCTGATTGTTACACTTCTGATCTTAGCTTGCAAATACTGATGTAAAGTACTGAGCAAATGCTGAAAGAGTGAGCATAGCCTTATCATCATATCTGTTTCTCCACATAGATAGGACATATGCAGAATTAACACTAAGGCCACGTTCACACGTATTACACAAAAATAGACTGCTTTGATGTCACCACCATTTATGAATAACATTGTGGGATGAGGGAGTAGTATTCTACCATGCCTAATATCCCCAAGATGTTCACTAATATGAAAATAAACTTGACGTTTTGTCTTCCCAAAGTAGTTTATAGGACACGGGCAAGTACATAAATATACAGCTTCGCCTATCTTACAGTTGGCAAAGTCCCTGTTGATATAAACTCGACCACTCCTAAACATTTTAGATGGAAATAAAAACCATCAGAAGCTGCAGGAAACCCACTTAAAAGTGTTCACTTTTCTGTGGTCCAACCATGTGCCTGTTGTTATTACAGGGGTATAGAGGCTGTGGACTAAGTGATCAACTATGAACTTATCTCTTTAAAAGTTATTGTAGGTGTAGTAGATATGAAATTGCTAATATCAGGGTCGGTCTGAAAATACTACAATGCTTTCTTAGAATACTAATAACTATCTATTTGATTATCAAAAGTTCCAATAAGGCGTAAGATTGGGTCAAAGATATGATTAACCTTAGTCACTAGTAGTGGAGATCCTTAATGCATGTTTACAAGCCAAATTGATCATGGCTAGCGAGTAACCTCTTTGAGAGATTATCCTCTTAACCCCTTTCCGACATCGGGCGTAATATTACACAGATTACGGACTCCCTCCCTTTGATGTAAGCTACAGCACTGAGCTCACAACTTTTCCAGCACATGCACGCTGTTTCGAATAGCTTCCAAAAGCCGATTCCACCCACGGCTGTTAACTAGTTAAATGCCACTGTCAATCTCTGACAGCGGCATTTAACTCACGCTTCCAGCAAGGGCGCCGGAAATCCAACCCATCGGTGACCCCGTCACGTGTTCGTGGGTCACCGATGGGTTGGCATGACAACCAGAGGTCTCCTGCAGACCTCCATGTTGTCACTGCTGGATTGCTATGAGCACCGCCCGGTGGTCAGCGCTCATAGCAAGTGAATAATTCTGCTACATGCAGGCAATTTGATCATCACCTTTATGAAGCAGAGGCGATCGGGTTAT
>VIAB01001548.1:46695-59386 GCA_009801035.1 Oophaga pumilio
TTCCTAGGATAATGTTGCCCAAATTCTTGACTCTTTCCAGGTATAATGAACCCCATCCTGGTAAAATATTCCCTTTCCTGGTCTTCCTCCTGGTATAATGCCCCTCATCCTGGTATGTGCCCCATCCTGTCCCCTTCTTGTGATAATATGCCCCGTCCTCGGATAATGTACCCCATCCTGAAATAACATGCCCCATCCCGGTCTATTTCCTGGTATACTGTGCCCCATTCTGGTATAATGTGACCCATTGTATTCTATTTCCTGGTATACTGTGCCCATTCCTAGTATACGGCTTACCCATCCTGGTATAATGTGTTTTATTCTGTTATCCAATACATTGAAAAAAAACAATATGACACTTCCCCACGTTATTTCGCTGCTTGAGGTCCTCTTCTACATCCGCACAAGAGCCGCCAGCTACCTTCGTCATCCCCACCATGGCACATGACATCACTGTCATGCACCTCCAGTCATGGGCATGCCTGCGGATCCCCTGCAACGAAATACATTTCAGCTGAATTTGCACTACATCCAGCTGAAATAGTTGGCCCCAGTGCAGCTGCACCGGCAATATTTCTGCCCCTTGTTTTCCCCCACAAATCACCACACAGTATGACGCCTGCAAAAGCCCACACACACAATATGATGGCCCTCTGAGTCTCCACTACACAGTATGAGACTCCTACAAATACCAACTACTAAAATAATAAAAATGCAAACTACTAACCTAGCCCAGTCACCCCGATGCGCTGCTTCACTCTGTGGAATGAGTAAACTGAGACTACATACAGCAGATAACAATCTAGTAATGTCAATGAGCTTGCTGCACTGAGACTCGAACTAACAAATTGAATGATGAAACAGGGAGGCTGTCCAAATGTATCTGCATCCCGAGGATGCATGTAACACTTAAATTGGGATGTTAGGTGGTGGGGTAAAGTGGCACGGCACAAGACTTTTCACATGCTGGTCCCCATAGCAGCTGTATGGTTTGCGCTATTAGTGATATGCCACCAGTATCAACTGTTAAGCTATAAAACTATGATGATGCATAGCTTCAATAAAGCCTTTATAAAATGGCCACCCTGAGCCACAGGTATTTACAGTGGCACATACATGTTTGGGCACCCTGGTTCAAAATTACTGTTATTGTGAACAGTTAAGCAAGTTGAAGATGAAATGATTAGAGATGGGCGAACCATACCGAACACCTACTGTTCGGGCATGGAGCCAGAACACAGATTTCTCCAGGAAGTTCATGTTACTGTTCGGATTCAGCACCCCGAACATCAGGTGTTTCAGCATGACAGCATGAGAAACACCGGCCACACTAATGTGGTCAGAGAAGTGTGGCTCCCATGCTGTCAGATGACCGCGTGAGCCTGCAGCTGTGACCGGTGGTAAAACTTTACCTCCAGTCACAGGCATCAGTTCATGGGACAGTGTTACTCCCATCAGCCTACACCTGCTGTCGCTGATAACAGTGAGAGCAAGTGTCGGCTAACAGGAGTATTAATCAGTCAGCGCCTGTACTATAAATAAATAAACCAGCGTGGGGTGGTTATATTTGTTAACCAGCATGACAAAATTGACAGTTCTGGGCTGCAACCAGTTGTCAACCATTTAGTATGACTGGTTATCAAGAATAAAGGGGTCCCCACACCCCCCATTTTTGACAACCAGCCAAACTAGAGAAGACAGCTGGGGGCTGAAATTCTCAAGCTGGTAAGGATCCATATTGATATTGCCCCCCTTCAGCCTAAAAATAGCATCCCGCAGCTACCCCAGAAAAAGAGTAATTCTGGCTCTTTGACTATCTCTTCCCACTTGCACTGTGGTGGTGGAAAGTGGGGATAATATTTGTTAGGTTGATGTCAACTATTTTATGGTCACTGACATCAAGCCCACAAGTTAGTAATGGAGAGGTGTCTATAAGATGTCTATCCATAACTAACCTCATAGTCAGATTGTAATAAAACGCACATTCAGAAAAATAGTCCGTTTTAATTTTTTATTTAAAAATAAAAACAAATTTATACTCAAATTACAACCCATTCCATTGAAGCTCTCATCCCCTGTAAAAAAAAGAAAATAGTAAACAAATGTAATGCTCACCTAATGCTCATTCCATTGAAACCCTGGTCTCCTGTAAAAAAGCAACCATATCCCTCACTTGTCTGAGATTCTGTCCCATGCTGTAATCCATGTCTGCGATAAGTGGTTTTCAACCTGGATGGTGCCAAGATGCGACTGTCCAGGCTGAAGACCACAGGAGATGAGCTGCTGCAAGAGCAGCGTCAGTGACTAGAGGTGACCTCATAGAGGTTGCCACAGGTCACTTTGGCTGCGTTCCCAGCTCACTTCAGTGTGAGCTATGCCGATGAACTGCGGTGACCTCAGTGAGATCACCGCTAGCACCGTTAGAAACAGTATCACAGTACAGCGTTGAGTTCAGTGGGTTCACCACAGTTCACAGTGAGAATTTTTTTATCGTGATGTGCTATGAACTCACTGAGCTCAACACTTCATCCTGAGACTTTTCTCATGGTGTTAGTGGTTATCTCATTGAGGTCGACGCAGCTCATTGGCCCGGCTCACAGTGAAGTGTGTTGGGAATGCAGCCTCAGTGACCTGTGGTTACCTTGATGATGTCACTGCTTGTCACTGACCCTGCGCTCGCAAATGGCATAGGCTCAAATTCGCAAAATGCAAATGGTTTAGGCTCACAAAGCAGGAGAAAGCTATGAGAAGAGAGCAAACCAGTTTCAAGTTTACTCAGTTCAAAATGTAATTAAGAAATGGCAATTAAAAGGAACAGTGGAGGTCAAGATAAGGTCTGGAAGACCAAACAAAATTTCTGCTTGTAAGCTTGCTAGAGAGGCAAATCAGAACCCCTGCTTGACTGCAAAAGACCTTCAGAAAGATTTAGCTGACTCAGGAGTTGTGGTAGATTGTTCTACTGTTTAGAGACAGCTCCAGATATATGGCCTTCATAAAAGACTCATCAGAAGAAAACTTCTACTGCATCATTACCATAAAATTCAGCATCAGAAGTAGGCAAAAGAAAATCTATAGAAGCCTGATGCATTTTGGAAACAATTCCTGTGGACCAATGAGATTGAAATAGAACGCTTTGAATGATCAAAGGTATGTGTGGTGAAAAAAGAGCACAGAATTTCAGGAAAAGAATATCTCGCCAACCTTTAAGCTTGAGGGTGAATCAATCATGCTTTGCGGTTGTGTTGCAGTCAATGGCACGGGGAACATTTCATGGGTAGAGTGAGGAAAGGATTCAATGAAATTTCAACAAGTTCTTGATATAAACATAACACCATCTGTAAAAAAGCTGAAGTTGAAAAGAGGACGTCTTCTACAAATGGATAATGATCCTAAACACATCAAAATCCACAATAGACTACCTCAAAAGGCGCAAACTGAAGGTTTCACAATGGCCCTCACAGTCCCCTGATCTGAACATCGTTGAAATCTGTGTCTAGACCTCAAAATAGCATTGCATGCAAGAAGACCCAGGAATCTCACTGAACTGGAAGAATTTTCCAAGGAAGAATGGGTGAAAATCCCTCAAACAAGAACTGAAAGACTGTTGTCTGGCTATAAAAAGCATTTACAATCTGTGATACTTTCAAAAGGGGGTACTACTAACTACTTCCCATGCAGGGTGCCCAAACGTTTGCACCTACTCATTATCCTTTTTGTAATTTTTAAAATGTATAATATGAAAAAAAAATATTTTGTTTAAATACAAAAGAAAAAAGTGTTATCTTTAACTTTAGGCCTTTTAGAGATTATGCAATCTTCAACTAGCTTAACTGTTCACAATAACAGTAATTTTGACCAGGGGTGTCCAAACTTTTACATGCCACTGTATGCCTGAATCTAGGCATTAGCTTTTGGACATCCTATTTACTACTGACTGTAAAAAGTTTAAATAATATAGCAAGCCTAATTAAAGAAAAAGAAAATTTGATTAGAATGTATGTCCATTTTTATTATTTTTTCTTATTTCCCTTTAAACAAGACAATTTTGTTTTCTATTTATCATCTATTTCAGCTATAAATGCAATAATTAAGATTTACACTAGAGGGAGACAAACATCACCATTCAAACTGAGACTACAAGGCGTCAACAAGCATTAGCTGCTGTTCAACTACAGTACAGTGGCAGCAAGGTATGCAATTATGTCTAATCATTAACAACTCTAATACTTGTAGGAAAAGGACAGTTTTATTATTATTTCGCTATTATAAGATGTAACACATTCTGCAGCTGTTTCAAGACATCTTAGACTATGTTAGGTGATGTACACAAACGTAGGTAAGCGTATTAGAGGAATAAAATGTAACTTTTAATGGTCTATTAAAACAGTTTAAATATACAAATGTTTCATATAAAATACCTGAGCAGTCCATAAATAAGCTGGGTATCAAAGTAAAAAGGTCATAAAGAACTCTACAGACTTTTAAATCATCACTACTAGCAACTTCAGCAGATATGCCAAATACGTATCCCGTAAAATCCAAAGTATTAGCTATTAAGTTGCACTATTTTGTAAGTGTTGGTAGTAAGAAGATATAACATAGGTCAAATGTTAAATAATACCAAAAAATTGACTCTTATACTCTCGCATTCCTAACCACCAGGAAAGCCACTAGTAACCACATACCGAATTGTATAGGTTTTTGGTGCAAGAGTGCTACTAAGAAATCCAAGAATAAAACTAATACTGAGCCATAGAGTATATGTAATAGGAACCCAGCTGTACATTAAATCAGGCTCAGTAATCTCTTAATTTTATTGTGAGGACCCTTGACGTGGGTTGTGAGCTTGTGTATTTTGGCCAAAATATCGACAAATCCCTCTTTTAATGTTTTTATTGTATACATTATTTTTCATTTTATATTACACAATTTTTCATTTCTTGCAGGATGCCTCCTGGCCTTTTAGTGTTGATTGGGCGAACTGGGGTGTCTGTCTTTGTGGGGTGCACTTATAGAGTGCTGGACAGCGCACCTGATCTAATAGTGTGGGCGTCATTAATAGGCTGTAAGCCAGACACTGTGCATCACATGTACCTGTGTGACTTGAGTCCTACGCAAGCCTCATTTGTGTGCATTTTTAGTAGAATTGGTAGGTTTGTGAGTGGCTGTTTTTATCAGTATTTTGCACCTGTGCTGCCCCCAGCCTTTATCATGGAGGTTAGGCCCGGCCACAAAGGTAGTGTTAAATTATTTTTTAGGCACACAGCTTGTACAGAAACAGCTGCAGATTGCACAGAGGCACTTGGGCACAGTACCCTCACAGAAGCTGATAACAAGTTTTACCCACAGAGTATGTTTCCACATTTATGTCACTGAAGCCGATAACAAATTTCACCAAAGAGTATGAGGCAGAGTACCCCCACAGCTCTAAAATGTCAGCTCCAGTAGCGTACTTTACAAATGCCGCTGTGGAAAAGCTTGCAGTGTGATCTTGAATCAAGCTGTTGGTTCACAGTGAGGTTTGCTACCTCCAGTCCATTTAAAAATTTCCCCCACAGAGCATGTTTCTACATTTCCCCCCACAGAGGCTGATAACAAATTTCACGCCCAGACAATGGGACAGAGTATCCCCACAGGCAGCATTGCAGAGTACACAAAGCGGCTTTTGGCACAGTACTCCCACAGATATGGGTTAAAGAATACACACTGTGGCTTTTGGCACATTATTATCACAGACATGGTTGCCTAAGAGTATAAAATTATATATTTACACACACACATCACTCCCACTGACACAGTTTAAAATAATAAAAACTTTTGGTTAGGCAGGGTACAATTACAGACACGGGTGTAGAGTACACATAGAGAGTGTTTTTGTAAACCTGTGCACATGCAAACCCTAATACTGTCCCTCACAACAGCTGCATCCTGTCCCTGCACTAAGCGGACCAGAAATAAAAAATAAGAATCTTTAACCAGAAGGAGCAGGTGGAGGTGAGGGTATAGGTGGAAGAGGCAGGGCAGCATGGTGGCTCAGTGATTAGCACTGCAGATTTGCAGCGCTGGAGTCCTGTTTTCAAATACAACCAAGGACAACATCTGCAAGGAGTTTGTGTGTTCTCCCCATGTGTGCGTGGGTTTCCTTTGGGTACTCTTGTTTCCTCACACAGTTCAAAGGCATACTGATAAGGAAATTAGATTGTGGACCCCAATGGTGACATTGCCGATATTGTCTGTATAGCTGTCACGATCCATTTTTGGATCTGTGGCAGATCTGGCTTCTCAGATTAAAACTTTTTTCCTTTCAGGCCATCGGGAGTTAATATCAGTTTTTTCCCCACTTGCCTTCTGGTGTAATTGCATTGTGTTAGAGTAATCTGCAGTGACCTAGCTGGTGACAGGAGCTTCCTGGGTACAGTGGTGCTTCAGCTGAATACATTGATCTGGTGTCTTTATCCTGCTGTGCGGTGCTTTGCAGCAGAAAGCTACTGTAAGTGTTGTATTTTTGTAACCCCGTCTCTTTGGTGTCTGTCTTTCCATTCCTTTTGTTGTATTAATGCAGCGGTGGGACCAGTGATCTCACCTGCCAGTTCCCTACTTAGGGATAAGAGCAGGGCAAGTGAGGGATTAGGTATCCTGCTAGGCAACAGGGTGAAAGAACCTGTATAGGGACGATAGTGAGATCAGGGCACATCCTTAGGTGAATGCAGGAGGTGTTCCATTCCCCCGTTCCCTATCATCAGGTCCCACCGTTGTTATTGTTTCCCTGGTGTTCACTTGTGTGTTGTTCCGTCCGCTGACCGACCACCCGTTGGGTCGCGTCACGCTGGGTCAGTCACTTCCTGACAATAGCGCTGTGCAAATAATGGTGCTATATAACTGAGTATAATATATGTATATATATAATTATTTAAGAATCAAGGGAGAAGTAATCAAGTACTGTTTATTTTTTATTTTTTAAATGTAACTCACTTAAAACAACCTACAATTTACAAAACTAAAACTAGATATCTAGAATCGCGAGGCATAGGTTCAAGTGGAGGAAGAGGTGGACGTGTGGGTATGGGTTGAAGAGGCAAGGGAGGACTAATCCAGCACTACTTTTTGTATTTCTTTTACTCTTTTTTCATTTTTTTTTAAATTTTTAAAAAAATGTAACTCACTTAAAACAACCTAGAATTGGTAAGGTGCATGCTGGTGACTGGCAAGGCAGAAGAGACAGACAAGCAGCAGGGTGAGAATGACAAAAATGCGCCTACACTGCCCGCACTTTCATCAGTAGCTCCGATGTGTGAGTAGTTTTCAGGAAGCTCTGCACCACCAAATTTAGCACATGCGCTAGGCAAGGGATGTGCATCAGATCGGCTAGGCCTAGAGCTGTTATGAGATTTCGCCCGTTATTGCACACCACCAGGCCGGACTTGAGGTTCATCGGCACCCACGCTCATCTGTCTGCTGTTTGATCCCAGTCCACAACTCCTGCGCGTTTTAGGATTTGTCCCCCAAACAGAGGAGTTTAAGAACAGCCTGTTTCCCCCTGGCTGTGCTCAAGTTTGTGGTGCAAGTCTTCCTGTGGTGAAGGAAGAAGAGTAGGAGGAGGAGGTAACCTAGACAGATAAAATGTCCAGCAATACCAGATGGTGGTAGGACATAAGCTAGAACGACTTCCGCATCTGTTCCAGCTGCCACCTGATTTAACCAGTGTGCAGTTAGGGAGATATAATGTTCCTGGCTGTGCTTATTGGTCCATATATCAGTGGTTATATGAACATTGCTGTTGATAGCGTTGCGCAGTGCACACTTGATTTGGTTTGGAACATGTTTATGCAGGGCAGGGATGGCCCACATGGAAAAGTAGTGGTGGCTGGAAACAACATACTGCGGGACAATTACCGACATCAGTTTTTTAAAACTGTCTGTGTACATAAGCAGGAATGGCAGCATTTCAAAGGAAAGTAACTTGGAAATGCTGTCATTCAGGACCATGGCTCCTGGGTGGCTAGAGGTTATCGCCTCTTTCTCTCAAGAATTTGGGGAATGGAAAGCTGAACACTACCATGGGACTGTGTGGAGATGCTCGGTGACACCGGTCATGGTGGTGATGCGTCACATCCTCTCTTAGAAGGGAGGCAGGTGATCCTGTTGATCTTGAGTGGGAAGAAGATACCGAGTCCATATCAGAAGAGGGAGCAGGCGAAAGTACAGATATTTCATGCTTTTTAAGGTGTGTACTCCACTGCACCTCGTGCCTGGAATTCAGATGACTCGTCATACAGGTGATGCTCAGGTTCAGAACATTTATGCCTCACTTCAAGGTTTGACGACACAGAATGCAAACCACCTGCCGCTTGTCGGCAGCACATTCCCTGAAGAAATGCCTTGCCAGGGAGCTTTTTTGAGCTGTTTTTGGTATACTTTTTTCAGAGGTGCGGTGGACAGTAGCAGCTGACGTACTGGCTAGGGACTGCCCGTTGTGCATTTGCACCCTGTTCCCACTTTTGCTGTTCTGCTGTGACAGGATGACCAGCTCCTCTTCCTCCAAACTGCGCACATCACTAGGATGGCCTCTGCTCCATGTGGGGTCTAGGACCTCATCATACTCCACATCATCTTCCATCAACTCCTTAACACTTCCTTCCTTGTCGGTCTAAACACTGCAGAAAGACATTGCAGTTATCAAATGAGTTATCAAAGGACGCACCAGAGGAAGGTCTTGTATTTGGACTCGTAGCAGATGCAGATCGACCATGTACTCTCCTTGCATCAGCTACACCACCACCATGATCAGCAACTACACGAGTACCACCACAGCCACGTCCATTATTTGTTGATCTCTTCATTTTTGGAAGTTAATTTTCTAAACAATACTTTCAAAGAGATGGTAGCAGAGGAGATTTATTTATTTGCTACAGTACTAGAAAAAATACAGCGTTCCTGAAAAATTATTTCTTTGACCTAGAAATAACAAATAGATGGCTGATGCCAATTATTTATTTCTCAGACTACAAGATAACACACACCAGTCCAGAGAAATTATTTTTTGGGCCTAGAAATGGCAACTAGACGGCTGATGCGATAAATTGAATTGCAAAACTACTAGAAAACACACACTGATCCTGAAAAATTATTTATTTGGCCTACTAATAGCCATAAGATGGCTGATGCCACTTATTTATTGCTCAGACTACTAGAAAATACACATTGTTCCTGAAAAAATATTTCTTTGACCTAGAAATGGCAAATAGATGGCTGATGCCAATTATTTATTTCTCAGACTACAAGATAACACACACCAGTCCAGAGAAATTATTTTTTGGGCCTAGAAATGGCAACTAGACGGCTGATGCGATAAATTGATTTGCAAAACTACTAGAAAACACACACCGATCCTGAAAAAATATTTATTTGGCCTACTAATAGCAATGAGATGGCTGATGCCACTTATTTATTGCTCAGACTACTAGAAAACACACATTGTTCCTGAAAAATTATTTCTTTGACCTAGAAATGGCAAATAGATGGCTGATGCCAATTATTTATTTCTCAGACTACAAGATAACACACCAGTCCAGAGAAATTATTTTTTGGGCCTAGAAATGGCAAAGGGAGGCCTGATGCCAATTGTTTATTTCCAAGACTACTAAAAAACACACACCAGTCCAGGAAAAATTATTTCTTTGGCCTATAATTTTCAACGAGACAGTTGAGTGATGACAATTATTTTTTCTCCAGGTTACTAGAAAACACACAAATTATTAATTTGGCCTGCTAATGACAATGAGGCGGCTGATGCCAATTATTTATTTCTTAGACTGCTAGAAAATGCACAGTGGCTTAAAGTAACCGTACTCCCACAGGTGGAGGTTGCTGAACACACACAGTGGCTTAAAGGACAATACTCCCACAGGCAATGGGTGCAGAGTACGCATGGCTGCTTAAAGAACAATATTCCCACACACAGGGGGGTGCAGAGTACACACAGCAGCTTTTAGTACAATACTATCAAAGATATGGGTTGAAGAGTACACACAGGGATTTTTTTGTAGCGTACGCAGTAACTATCTGTCCCTCACTACAGCTGCATCCTATCCCTACACTAATGAGAGCGTAATGTTGTCAGCACTCATAATCTGGCCTTTATACAATAAATACTTGGCATGACTGTGCCCACAATCTAAAAGCTTCAACAAGCTTTATTAGTCTAGTGAACCCGAACAGGAATACGGACTTGCAAAAAAAGTTTGTGTTCAGGGTTCGGTACAGGAGACTAGGTGTCCGATACGGACCCCGAACTTTTCAAGTTCGGGTTCTCCCATCCCTAATCAGGGTCACTGTATGTCTAATAGAGTAGTGAGGTAATTGTCCTTAACTGCATATAAGAACTTGCAGCTTTTAGCACAACCAGAAGATTCTATGTCCCATTGAATGTCTGGATAATTAAAATGCTGTGAATTTGTTAGAAATGAATTCTGAGCAGAAGCTCCCTCTGGTGGTTACAAACAGTACTGAACCATTCAATGAGGATTGGCAATCAGGAGTTACAGACTGGTCTTATATAAGGGAGGTTCCCTCCCATCATGGTTGCCGGTGATCAATTGTTCTTGTCTCAACTGTGGTTCCTGGTTCACTTGGAAGCTTGCTGAGTCTTGCCTGCATCTTCTGCTATCAGATAAGATATTTTCTGCTTTTATTTTTGTGCTTGCTTTTTGCATTGTTCCCTGCACTTCTGTGGAGGTCAGCCAGGTCCCCTCCGGGGGCTTGTGCTCCTCTCAGTTTATCTGAGCCACTGTTATTTGTTCATTTGCCTTTTCCAGTTTTTTCAGTGGCTGCGGCTTAGTTTTGTGACACCAGAGAACTAATTTAAGTGGTAGAGGTCGTGTGATCTCAGGTGTTTTTGCAATTAGTAGAGTTGGTATTTTTTAGGGTTTTTTGGATTGCAGTAAGTGTCCTTCCTATCCTTTTCTGTCCAGGTAGATTGGGCCCCAACGTTTGCTCATACTATTTTCTGTCTGTGTCTGTATTTCCTCTTGTCTAACCGCCATTACATGTTTGGGGGCTTCCTATGTTCTTTGGGGATCTGCTCCGGGGCAGATAGCTTTCCTCTTTCTATCTTTAGGTGTAGTTAACCTCTCAGGCTGTGACGAGGCATCTAGGACCAACTTAGGAATGCTCCACGGCTGCCTTTAGTTGTGGTGGTTAGTCAGGGTACTGCAATCCAGTAGATTCCAACCTCTCTGGTGTATTGCCGTTTTTGCCTGCTCTCCTCAGCTACCAAATCATAACATAAAATCTGCCATTATAAGGACAATATTATTATTTGCTGCCTTTTTAATTTGTTGCATCATTTCATCCTCTAACTGTTTAGCTATATTAGGAGGCTTGTAGCAAGCTCCAACTAGCAGCTTTCCATTATTGCTATCCCCATGTACATGCTGACTTCACATTGTCACAGCGACCTCCAATGTCATCATTGCGCACAGGTCTTAAGTTGGATTTAACAAAAATCTTTTTTGTCCTTTCTGAATGTAGTGTAACCCTCTACGTTTGTCAACCAGTCATGGCTTTTGTCAAGCCAGGTTTTCGTAATGCCCACCACATTATATTTTGTGCTCGACATAAGTCTCCAATTTGCAAGACTTCTTGCATTTGCCAGCAGACATTTAATGTTATTAGCACATATATTACTCCTGATCATCTCACTATTTTTGTTGCATATCCCAGCACTCGCTAAATCCTCATTGACTCTTACTGTCTCACTCTCTGTCTACTCTCTATATCCATTTATTTGCACAGCTACCCTTCTTCCTCTGAGATTTTAGTTTAAAAGCTTATCCTTCTGTCTGACCAATTTTCCTAAAAGCGGCGCTGCATACCCCCATTGAGGTGTAGCCCAATCCTACCGTAGAGCGTGTAGCCGACAGAAAAGTCGACACAGTTCTCCATTAACCCAAACCCTTCCTTCCTGCATCAATTTCTAAGCCACTTATTTATCTCTATAAGCTTCCACTGTCTTTCTAGTGATGCTCATGGCACTGGCAGTATTTCTGCAAACACCACCTTGGAGGTCCTGGCCTTTAACTTTTTATTCTAGTTTCTGTAATCATTATTAAGGACCTTCCACCATCCTCGAGCTTTGTCATTGGTACCGATGTGTACCATGACCGCTGTGTTTTCCTCAGCCCCACCCAGCAATCTGTCTATCTGATCTGGAATATGCCAAACCTGAGCACCCAGCAGACAACACAGTGTTTGGCATTCACGGGTTCGGCTGCAGATGACTCTGTCTGTCCACCTAATTATAGAGTCCCCTATCACCAACATTTCTATGGCTTTTGCTGCACTCCTATTTCCCTCCTTCCTTTAGAAGTTGTTTTCCTCGTTGCTAGGAGCAATGCACTGCTGTAGTGATCCTAGTCCTGGGCTTGCATTCCTAATATCAGCCAAGCAGGCATATATACTAGGTTGTGCCAGATCAGGACTAAGCTCCCTAACACTTTTCCCCCTACCTCTTTTTCTGTTAGGCCGGGGTCACACACAACGTCTAAAAAGTCTGACCGTTTTAGTCTGATGATTATCGCAGAAAAGTTTCATGAACACTGATCCGTCTGTCATCCGATTTTCCGGCGTTGATGCGATTTAGTCACATGTGAGCGTACGTTTCACATCCAATTGACATCCGACTTGCGATTTT
>VIAB01001548.1:83272-93316 GCA_009801035.1 Oophaga pumilio
TATTGGTGGTCGTTAAGGGGTTAAACAGAAGTGATGGTATTAGCATTGCTTCTTATTTCTTGATTGTTTTGTACACTTAGGACCCAATTTATCAAAGTAATTTTGTAAGAATTGTGTCTTAAATTGTATTGAAAAGTTGCAAAATATTTGCAATTTGGAGTTTTTCAAAAATGTTGCGACTTTTGATGTTCTTATACCAGTTTCAATCACCTCTGTTAACAAGGGCAGAACTGGGGCAGGATGTGGGCACAAAAGAGATGTGATGCCACAGCTCATCTATTCATCATTAGCTGTGGTGTTACTTATGCTAGAAATATTAAGCCAGGTGGCACACAGAGGCGCTTGTCAATAGTTAGACGCTCCTGATTTATTAAGAGGTGTGCATCTGTTTATGAATCAAGAGTATCTGACTCCTTCATCCCCCTTATCAAGATTGGAGAGAAAACTGCTGGTCTTGATGAATCTGGGCCTTATTTGTTAATAGTTTTGATAATACTGGAATTATTCTCCTCATGTCCTTTTCAGTTCACTTACTTCTGGTCCAGAATGAATGATTTGAACACATATTTATTGCAAATGTTTTAATAGCATCACAATATTTGATATAAAAAATGAAGATTTTGCAAAGCGCTAAAAAGCTTGGCAAAGTATTAAATTTATTTATAATAGTTTTATAGTTTTATGTAAAACAAAAAACTTGGAATATTTCTAAAGTAACAAACTGCAACTTTCTAACATACTTTATGATTTAATTCCACACCGTTTTAGGATCTCTGTTTCCTGCCTTAGAATTGGAACAGTCTTGTTGCTACTATCCTTAGGCTAAAAAACAACATAGACTTAAAGCACCAGTCCAGCTTTTTTTTTTATTTCAGCGCTGGAGTGGTGTTTCTAATGTAAGTTCCCTGTCCCTACACTCAAACTTACCAGCCATCATCTTCACCTTTTATCTGCGCCGCACCAGTCGGTCTTCAGCAGTTTCTGGGTAAGTGGGAGATCCCTTTTCGGAGCCGAAGGTAAGCCTTGCTCTGGTTCTCACAGACTTGAATTGAGAGCTTGTGATTGTTACTTCTGACTTTTGGCCAGTCAGAAATTGCGGTCACAAGATAATGGTGTGGGACCGGAGTTGCACCAGGAAGAGCTGAAGACGACGTCCGGTAAGTATAATACTAGGGGCAGGGATCTTTTGTTAGTAGCACCTTTCCAGTGCTGAATAAAAAAAAACACTGTAGTGGCGCGCTAAAACTGACTTCACAATACTATCAGTATTAATGAAATCCTGATGAGTTTTGCTGTATTTACTTGGAAAATTTACATTAAAATTGCTGTTTAATTCTAATACTAATATCCGCTATATTTGGACTCATAACTAGAGATGAGTGAACCCAATCTGTAAAGAGAAACATAGAATGAATTTTACATCTCCAAAGTTCGGGTGCCCATTGACTTCTATACGGTTCAGATTCAGGTTTAACGTCAGGTAGAACCCAAACTTTGGAATAAAGTTCACTCAAACCCAATGAACATCCACGGGTCCGCTCATCCCTACTCATAACATGATCATTTTAATATCAGACAGATTAACTATTAGTAGCTGACATCACTAAAATGAATATCTAGCCTAGGCAAACCCCTGAGAGCTATCACATAGGTGTAACTATAGATACACTATAATTTGCATTACTGATTTATTTTGTTCATACAATCCCTATACTGTAGGAAATTCTCAGCTGTGAGAAGTAGGTCTGTACTGAAACAGATGAAATGAGACTGCCCTCATTCCCTGACATAAAGCAGAGATCTTAAAATTGATGAGAAATCAAAACATTTGGATAAGAAATTATCAGAGGCTTTGTGTCACTAGCGGCATAAAAGATGGAAATTATGGGGCAGGCTATATTTGCACTAAAATTTGCTCTCTGAAAACCCCATTAATGCTAAGGATGCAAAATTAGAAAGCAAGTGCGCAGGCGTACACTGAAAGCTTGCTTGGATTCTTCTTGTGATTTTCTCATCTTGCATTTTGCAGGCGTTCAGCTTTTCATGGACTATTCCTCTAGCGGCATGGGCAAGGTGAGATTATACAGTTGCTCATCCATTTTTGCTGCTCATTAAAAACAGTGTGTTAGTGTCAGTTACAATTAAGGTTGTACCAAATATACCATCACATTTCTAGTGTTATTTAGTATTAGTACAATTTGACAGGATAATCTGATGATGTTAGCGAATCTTTCATGTACAGTAAATTCTAAGTCTTTGGCTTCCAAATTTTAACTAGAGATGTAGAGATGAGTGAATCTTTTGAAATTTAATGTTTTGCACCCCTTGGAAGACGCGACACGTGAAACGCGCGTCAGGGGTGCTTCTGTGACCACCACACAGTTCGTACTACATGTTATATTTCATTTCCTAGCTATTTTGTTTTTTCATATGACAGCATAGACATGGTTCACATGATTCTCATGTCCATCTATATTCATTTTTACATTCTGCACTAATGAGAGATATGCTAGGGAGCTCTATAATTAATATTATCTAGTATTTATTTATATACCTTATAGCTCTTACTCCTCTCCTTTAGTGGCTATATTTATCAGTAACACACTTTTTTATAAAGGGTATTTTCCATTTTTTTTTGTAGAATCTTAATCCCCAATATTGTTATTCAATTTTGGTGTATTACCTCTTTATTATGATCATTACTTGTCTATGTCAGTTTAGCTGTATTTATTGTTGTGGTACACGGTGTGGTTATGCCTGTGTTTGACATTTTCTTTTAATGTGATTTTAATGTTTCTTTAACCTTTTTTGAATCAATAAAAATAAGAATTTCATATACCCATGGCCATCGCTCCCTTGTTCTTTATCGGTTTTCTATTTGATTAATGGAGAGCCCCTTTATTTTCGGTCCATCTGAATCAAATTTTAACTAGAGATGAGTGAATCTTTTGAAATTTAAATTTTACCAACTTCTCCAAATTTTTTCCCAAAATTTGATTTGCAGCAACAACAGTTCGCCACTAATTGAAAGTGTCTACCTTGAAAATAAATAGTAATATAACATGAAATAGTTAATAACTAGTATTTCCCATATGTCTAATTTATGTTGACATTGCATTTTAAAAGTTTATTTAGTTTATAAGTTTAGCAGCAATTTTTCAAGAAACTTTCAGAAACGCATGTTTTTAAGAATCGATTCAGCACTGAGATGCCTATGAATTGCCGATGTATAACTGCAGAAACCCCCAAAAAACAGCTAATTTTAAACAGTGTACGCTATATAGTTTTCAAAATAGTATTTAGAAAGTGTTTTTAAACTCTGAGTCTTCAGGTGCTTCTTATGAACTATTTCAAAGTGAAAATTGCATATTTTTCATTAAGATATAGTTCCCGCATTTTGCTGGAATGGTTTCCTATCATCATATTGTATTTGCAATACAGGGAAAACCTCCAGAAGTGACCCCATTTTGGAAATCATTCCCATCAAGGACATTATCAAGGGTCTAATAACTATTTAACTCCAAAGTGTCTACTGGAAATTAATGCGCTGTAGATTGCAAAAAAAGAAATCTGTCATTAATTCCCAATTAGGATTTGTTTCTTTACATTGATTGTGCAGCATTAGTGAGATACTAATTTTATTCTGTGCATATGTGCAATTAACAGGATACACAATTTATATAGTTTTAGTTAAAATATAAAAATATTTTGTAAAAAATGAAAATATTTCTCTGTTCCCATATTCTGAGACACATAAAATTGTTATTTTTGTGTTGATGTGAATTTTATGTGGTCTTATTGTTTGAAGGAAAAGCTGTAATTTTTATTGCTTTTGGATGCATGTGGTCAATTTTATTCCATCTTTTGTGAGACAACATAACATTAAAACAACGATTCTGACATTGTTTTTTAATGTTTTTTTTTTGTTGTGCACTGAGTAGGATAAATAGCTTGCTCATTTTTATAGTTTGGGTTGTTGTAGACACAGTGATTCCAAACATGTACAGTTTATCACTTTTTTACAATAAAATTTTTATTTTTGTTGAATTTTTCAATGTTTTTTTTTACTGTTCAGGTTACAGGAATAGCTCACACCTCATTTCTCCTTTGTTCCTGCAGCCGGTTAGCTCTCCCACAATCTACCCAGTCCTGTTTTACACTAGCTAAAGTCAGGGGGGAGTGGGAGCACTTTAGATGCTGTATCTCAGGATCGCAGCTACAGCAGGAACATTTTGAAGTTGAGATTCTCAGCTTTAGGGTTCACTCATACAACTGTAGATTCTCTCATATGAGAGAATCGGGTCGATTATGCTAATGACACTCTGATCAAATTCTGATCAGAGTTTGATCAGAGTGTCACCATACATATTGTGATCCGATTCTCTTGAATGAGGACAAGATCGATAACAAAACTTCTCCATCTTCTCCATTCTTTGAGTCCATTGATATAAGACTACACTCAGATTTGAATGTGTGACTGGCATCAGATTTCAAAGTGCTCCGATTTTTTTGACAGCCATCAGCACTGCCCTATAGAATAACATTGGTCCTAGTCTATTCAATAAACCATTATATAGCACTCGTCTCATGTACACACTCGTGTGAGCGAGCCCTTAAAATGCAACTGAAAAGTGCAAGCTGCCATACAATCAAAAACTCATATGTTATCCATAATGATACCAAGAAAAATGACAGCTCATCCGACACAAAAAATACGCCCTTAACATCTACAGAAATATTAAAATGAGTATGAGGTTATCCCCATATGTCTTACCTTTAAAATAGGCACAGTTAAAGAGATTTTTAGTTTTTCCAGTACTCATTAGGGTGAATTCGTGAGTTTTTTTTTTGAACAATTTTACCTTGAATAACTCATATCCAGGGATTAATACCTCTTTTTCATATGGATACTTTGAGAACTTCATTATGTTAACGCCATAAAGTGTTTGCATTGTGAAGAATGATGCGGTGCCAAATTGTTTCGCTACTTTTATATCTTCAGAGCTTGAGGTAAACTGGCCAAATCGGATGAGACCACTTGAACTGTTAGAAGGTACAAAATGAATGCTTTTCACCCCTCTGTATACCAGTGTGGATCTTTTCTTGTTGCCTAACAAGTCCACAGCCATAGTCAAGTAGTAGTGCATTGCCTTAAAACGGTATAAGTTCTTGTAATTTTTTAAAGAAGCACCGACATCTCTTGTTGCTTTATTGAATGCCTCATACATATTACTTGTATAAACAATCACTGCAATTCCATATTCATTTTTAAAATTTGTTGGAAGCTTCATAGTTGGTTTGATTACTTTCCAACGATTAGTGGCATCCTCCCAGGACTGTTTAAATTCCCAATTGGATTGCATTTCAGATTTTAATATGCCTGGTATGACCTTATTCATTTTATCTCTGCAATCTTTATATTGATCATCAAAGATCTTAGGACTGTCATCCAGTGGTATCTCCTAGACAGAAGAAAAAGGCTCTTTAATTTTTCAATGTGAGTATCTACCTCTACTGACAGGTCTCAGATGTACCTTAGGATCTATGTTTAAAACATAGAACAATCTTGTTTAATAGAAATTTTAGGGTTATAAAATCAAAATGAATAAAGGTCTACAAGAGAAATAAAATAATAAAGTAAATAAGAATGGCTTAGGTGTAAAAGAAGTACCCTGCCTATGCTGGTGAACAACAATAGATAATGTTAATATTCACAACACCCATGAGATCAACCAAACTAAAGGCTGTAAAGCTGCCACTATATTCCCATAGTACAAAATCAGCTGGACATACCCATGAGATTGCTGTTGGCGAAACTATTGCCAGTTCAGACAGTTCTCTCTCCTAACTAACCATTACATCGGAGCACCCATCTCAGCCAAGTGTACTTATGCTCTGTATGAGAAATCTTCTGCTAGAATTATCTGGCAGTGGCTTATCTCACTGTCCATAAAAATAATCAGGCGATTGAATCCCAAACTCCCGATTCTTATATTCCCAGAAATGTCAGGGACAGTTTTTATGTCACTATACACATTAGATGGTTGGTCTATCGTTATCTGAACCACCTTCAATAATAATAATACGTTTGCCACCCACGTGCAGGCGTCCTCCAGGCTCCACATTCTCATAACCAAGATAATCCTTGATAAAGGCCAATATAGGCCGAAGTGTTGGGCTTATTTGTTCATGCCAAAGTGTGCCTGCTGTAAATAAATAGACAAAAAGAAGGACCAGCACATATAAGCTAGTGTGAATAGGTGTCAACCAAAGAAAGCATATACTGTAATTCAAAAAGATTAAGGTTTGCACCATAACTTACCAAGAATGATTACACTAGTCAACAGCAAAATTGGTTCAGACATGAAAACAGTTCAACTTAACTAGTTTTGGGGTGCTGAAAATGAAAATGATGCTTAAATTTTGAAATTGGCTCTAGTTTTTATGATACAGCCGTGCGTTGATATTTCTCACAACCTTTGATACAACGCTAGGCAAGGAATAGATCATCAGCCTTGTGTCATCAGTTTTGCACCATCCATCAGTATTTCATCATCTGTATATGACCTATGATAGATGCCAAAGAAAGAAAGATGATACAATCCTAATTAAACTTGGATCACACAGCTCTATAAATGGCGCATGTGACACACCCATCAGGGCCGTGGGGTACTCAGAACCGGGCCTGACAGTTCTTTGGGGAATTCACGGGGCTGTGACCCGACTCCGTGGCCCTGGCTGTGCTGTAAAATGGGGAATGTGTATATGGGATTTAACATGACGCCACCTGTGGCTGACGCTACTAAAGGAGACCGCTGAGGCTGATGGTGACGCAGCTGGGATGGTTCTGCTCTCCACAGGTGGAGCGGGGCCCCAGGGCTACCGGTTCTGTTTATGTCAGGCTTCGTGTACCTTGTGGTGCAGGACTCAGGGCGCAAGAGATCATTGGAGGACACAAGGACTGTAGTTTTCTTTTCCTTTACTTGATGGTTGATAGTACAGACCGGGGCGCTGGTAACATATCGTGATGGAGAGCCGGGCAGCCAGGAAGCAATTTTGGGTACACATGGCCAGTTAGGTACAGAGCCCTTCCTTCTGTGCTGTTCTCCCTTTTTTTCCTCGCTGTCTAACAGCTCACCCTCCTACTGCTAACTGTCTCTCTATTTTTTAAAAACATACCGCTGCCCGCATGGCAGGCAGCTCAAGCCTATCATTGGTGCCACTCCTTTTGTGTTGGCTCCAGGCTCTGGTATGCTGTTGTGCCGCAGAGTATTAGATCGGGACAGGAGACCTGCAGTTCCCTTACCTCGGGATTTAGCTGCCGGGACTTCAGTGCCCGTGCAACCACGGACTCCGGTATCAGGTCCCTAGCGCTCAGCTCTGGGGCGAGTTTAATCACAGCTCGACTCCCCAGGTTCTGCTTGACTTCTCTCCTACTGACACCTGGTAAGGGGACCCCTCCTTGCTTCCAGGCATTACATTCCTCCCTGTGAGGGAGACAATGTCACTGTGGCAACTACACTCCTGGGGTGCCACACATGATCTCCCTCTATCAGTCACACAGCAATTTCAGCGGTCAACTGATATCATTGTTCAGCTATTCAGTGATGCCTCGGACTTGCATTAATAAAGCAGATAATTTCTGCTATATCTGTGATGAGGTGACTTTTGAGTCACAAAAGAAATACTTGACTCATGTGGTTAAGAAAGCCTACAACCTGTATGCATATTTCATTTTTTTCTCCCATTTTCTATGGCAGCAATGCAGTTCCTATGCTCTAGAGCAGTGTTTCCCAAACTCCAGTCCTCACGGCCCTAACAGGTCATGTTTTCAGGATTTCCTTAGTATTGCACAGGTGATTGCAAGTATCATCATGGCATCAGGAATTCTTTCACCTGTAAAACACTAGGGAAATCCTGAAAACATGATCTGTGAGGGCCGTGAGGACTGGAGTTTGGGAAACACTGCTCTAGAGTAATCATTCTTGGTAAGTTATGGTGCAAACCTTAATCTTTTTGACTTATAAGCTTTCTTTGGTTGGCACCAATACACACTAGCTTAGATGTGCTGGTCCTTCTTTTTGTCTATTTGTATCAAAGCCTTTTGGATGTGTGTACTCCCACTCCCATTAGCCACAGGTGATTTTAAGCAGATTAGCTGGTCCATTCCTGCCCCATAAATTGTAGACTTTTTTGCCCAAGAGAGGTGACAATACAGGACAGGGACCCAATTTACGAAAGACGCCTTGTTTGGCAATTGGGCACACATATATTGGCCAAGCTATGTGCAAAAAAACCTTCCTTTTTTTCATAGCAATTTTTGCCGATGCATATTCCATATATACACTATATAGCGCTTTTTCAATTTTTTCTCCCATTTTCTATGGCAGCAATGCATTCTTGGTAAGTTATGGTGCAAACCTTAATCTTTTTGACTTATATGCTATAAATAAATCACATCATTTTCTGCAAATTTACGTATTTTGCCAAAGGTTCTTCTACTTAATTTATGTCCTTTTATGACAGCACTCCTACTTGCTTAGCGGTTGCATATCTCTTAGACTCTACTAAACTGACTCTATTAAACTTTTATTTTGGTGGCTTATGGTGGTCTTTACTTTATTATAAGGTGCAATTATATTTATATTCTGATTAGCTTAATATCTCATTCCCTTTAAAAGGGTTATCTCACAAAAGAAAATTATCACCTTTCCACAGTCTCTCGCATGACCACACGGCGCTGCTGCCGACACTCAGACCTGGTCATGCAGCTGCATGTATTTCTATGCAGCCACACACTCCGGTCCGAGTGCCGGCGGTAGTGCCGGGTGTTCATGCAAGGGACTTGCAGGAGAATCGTGCAAGTTTCTTGCATGTGTGATCCCGGCCTTAGTCTGAATAACAAACCCAATCACTGGGACCCCACAATCACTACAATGTGAACTTCATTCTTTATAAATACAGTGATCACACTGAAGATCAGATTAAGGCCGGAGAAACTCGCACGAGTCTCGCATGTCAATACCTGGCACTGCCACCTACAACTCGGGACTGGAGTGTGCGGCTGCATAGAAATACATGCAGCTGCACGCTTCGGTCCGAGTGCCGGCGATGGCAGTGTCAGGTGTTCATGTGAGAGACTGCGGAAAGGTGATAATTTTCTCATGCGAGACTCATGCGAGTTTCTCGCATGTCTCACCCCGGCCTAAATGGAGTAATGATCACTCATGTAACCATCTGCTCCAACATCAAAGGGAGACATTAGATTGTTGTACTCAATAGAGTACAGGCCACATGAATCATATAGTAAACATGTACCGATGACTTTAAGACACCAATTCTAGTGATTTTCAGCCATGGGACCTCAAACAATCATACATTTATCAACTATCCTTTCAGTATTTAGTTGAAGAAATGCATGATTTATGCTTGTGTATGTGCCTTCCACATTAATATAACTTTCTATCAAATTTTGTATCCCATGTGTGCATGAAACTTTACTTAGAGGCTGCATGGTACACTCATCTGTCATAACATTAGAACCACTAACAGGTGATAAGAATAACATTGATTACCAGGGTAGCGAGCAGTTCAGAAATTCCTTGACAATCCATAAAAATGTGACACTTTTTTTCCCTCATCCATAAAAAAAAATTGATACATCCATGATTTTTTTTAAAGCTGAAGAAACTTATACAGATTATGGTGACTAATTATTCACATTTTACAGTTTGCAGAGAATGTGTCATATCAGAACTATGGGCTGTACACATATATCACTTTAATGATTTGCTATGGTTTTCTGTCTGCAACCTTTATATATCACCTGTACTGATGGTAATTCTAGTGCTGTAATTTTGCACTGATGATGATTTTGGAGATGTATTCCTGTTATGCTGGTGGTTTTGGTCAAGCATTTTTGTACTGATGTGGGTTTGGTAATGTATTTCTGTACTGAAGATGGTTTTGGTGCTGTATGGTTGAACTGGTGGCTTTGAGGATGTATTCCTGTACTGATGATGGTTCTGGCTATGTATTTCTGTA